>WOGP01009845.1:0-10550 GCA_015342065.1 Leptinotarsa undecemlineata
TCGACTTATTGCTTATGTTATTTTATTTATAGTTTATTTTATGTTAATTTAATGTTACGTATATTTTACATAACAGATACAAAATTTTATTTTGGGTAGTTTTAATTTAAATTCAATTAATAAATGTATAAATTAATATGTGTTTTTATTTTAAGTTTTTAATACTAAACTTCACTACAGTTAGAAATATACAGAAAATCTGCTTTAGAAATTCATGTTCACGTCGATAGATTCGTCATCAAGGTTTGTTAAAATTAAAAGAGAAATGAAAGTTTCTGTGTTTCTACCACTTTCAATTGTAACTAACGTTACTGCAGTTTCGTCCTATATGGACATTTTTTCAAACTTACACAATAAGTTTATTGTGTAAGTTTGAAAATGTCCATATAGAACGAAACGAAAAAACAGAAATTTTCATTTCTCTTTTCATTATGATCTCCTACCACGTAGTAACGGCTACATCCATCAATTTATTGTTTGTTAAGATATTATCATCTATGTGATTCTATCTATTTTCCAAAATCACGCAAAATCTCATCTTTCAAATTCATGTCTCAGGAAATACAGTGAATGTATATTGACAATCAACAGTTAGTAAAATCAAAAACAAAATATTCCCATATATATTTTATTACACAAGGAAACATCCATAATTATAAAACAAGACAATATGAAAATCTTGCGCTCTTACAAAACTTTCCAATTGTGGGAAAGAGTCAATATTACAATGGTATTATTATCGACAATTGTTTGATGAATAAAATGAAAAGATTGACATACCTATCAATATATAACGTAAAACAATTTCTCTCAAAATACTGTTACAGAATCGATGTCTTTATTTCTCATGCTTTCGTTTCACAAATAAAATGAGAACGAAAACCTTTGCCATTTCCACGAAAATACATATTGTATCCAATAACATTTTTTAATAAGTATATTAAATTTCTTTAGATTTTTTTCCGAGAACTTTACACAGGACAAAATTTTTATTCAATCCCGATAAATAACTGCATGAGTTCAAAGTATTTTTCACAAGAAAATTGTTTGATTTATCAGTAATTTGTCGTATTTGATAATTTTGCTTTTTAAAAAACAACAGAGAAATCATACAGATACTTATCTCAAGTTTCGGCGGCTAAAATCTGCCTGCGTCTTCAGAATTGGACAAAATCTAATGAATTTTGCGGCGTTTTTACAATACAATAAAATACAATACAATTTATTCACCAAATATACAAGTAGAGGTTGAATATAACAAATGCTTACAGTATTGGTTCGTTTTAGTTTTAAACGTCACAAAAAAATGACTTTCGTTCAGTATAGTCTTATACATTTGTATATATTATGTATTTCCATATTAAAAACTATGATATCAACGGCCAACTTCATATTTGTTGCAACGAGCAACTGTATATTTAACATAACCCTAAATTTCATCAATATTTTCGAATGTGCTTTTAAAAAAATCAATCTAAGAATTATTACCAAATCTCATCACGACTGCTGCAAATATTTAAAAAAAAGTTTAAATAATTTTTAGTTTCATAGTTTGGTTTTTCAAAAACTTGCAAAAGATTTTGTTTATTGTATATGTGTAATTACAAATACCTCGCACAGTGACCTGAGCTTCATCTGGAAAATCAGAATTAGTTTTAATTGAGGAGATGTTTGAATATAAAAAAATCTTTGGGAAATGCGTTGACAAAAATGTGTACAATAAATGCATTCAAGTCAAAATCAATTTTTATGACAATGCATTGAGGTGTGTTTTCCATGCGGGACCAGGATGAAATAGAAGTACAACATGGTTTTCATCGATATTTTTGTTTTGAGATGAATCTACTTTCACAGAAAATGTTGATTAGGGTTTATGCCAAGTCTCCACTGGTCGGCCCATAGATGGGGCCATAGAGCGTTCCAATGAAAACTTGACCCACCTGTAAGTTAGAAACAGACGTGTAATCAAAAATTTCAAAGAACACGTAATTTTAATTCTAGAGAGACTAATTCGCATGGGAGGTCAAGTGATTTTATCCCTTTGTTACTTCTGCATTTTTTTAAATTGGTTCATTCGTTATTGAGAAATCAAATGTTGAACGTTTTGAAGCTTTGATGTAGTTGGGTACACAATATTAAATTTAATTAACACATCACTTAGAACCGGTGTGTTTCCTGAGGCTTATGTTCAGTATGAAATCCGAAGATAACTGCAAGACTATATTTATTGACAACAAAATATTGACTTCTCCTTGCATATGTATCTATAAAACATTAAGTTATGTAAAAGAAAACATACATTCATTCAAGAGAAACACAGGATATGTCGGAGTTAAGTTTTTTAACAAACTACCGAGCAGCATACAGAACATGAGTATCAGAAAGTACAAACAGACAATTAAAAAAGTGATGTTGGCAAAAGCATATTATTCGGTTAGAGAATTCCTCAATGACTCGTTAGAATGAATCAGTCATAACGACCATTTTTTAATTTTAACTACCTGTTTCTAGGTGTATTGTCAATTTGTAAGTGTAATACATTACGTGTATATCAATCTTATAGATGGCTGCTGTTGCAATTACGAATAAATGTATTTGAATTTCCTCATTAAAATGAAGGACAGCTAATTTTCTGTTTTTTCTTAAATAAAACGTTCAACATTCAATTTCTCAATCGAAAAAAATTACAGAGGTAATAGAAGGACAAAAAAACTTTTCGAATGATGTATCACTCGACCCCCCATTTCATTGAAAAAAATAGAGAGGGTAGTTGCTGACCGCAGGGGGTGAAGTTTCGGGTATGCTTTTCATATAGGAATTAGTTCTCCTAGAAATAAAAATTGATGTGTTCTTTGAAATTTTCGATTACATGTCCGTTTCTGACTTACAGAGGACTTACAGGGCGTTGAAACGCCCTTTATATAGAAATATTTCAGTAAACAAAATTTCTACCATGAATAAGCAAATTTTGAAATAGCAAAATCCAAAATTTTTCTACCATGGAATATCCACACCAGGTTCAAGCTAACGGGACAAACAGTGAATCAACAATGGACACTTCAGAATTTTCAAATATTGATTTTCTAGATGCATGGATCGAGGAGTTATCCTCGGAGAGTTTTCCCCCATCACAGATGAACAAAGGACCAATTGAAACATCAAAATCTCCAAATCCTTGGGAAGACTTCATAGATGCATTGAACGAAGAGGAAACCCTGAATCCGGAATCAAACTGTTACCTTATTAAAAGTCTCTGCAAGGTGAAATTGGGGGTATACAGTTCCCAATCTGAACCTCCATTGCGAAACCAAGTGTTGGTCCGCAACATGTTAAGAAGGGTTACCCACGCAATGGAGTGGGAACTACCCGCCCCGCAGACTTAAATGTCAGGACCATGGGAAGGCGCGAGCGCTTCCAATATCCTGGTTCCGGACCAGGACATTGAAGATATTTTAATGCAAACGTGCCAGGCTTTGGAGGCGTTAAGTGACCAAGAAATCCAGGAGGCCCTTGACATCATGGATTGGGATTCGTTCTAAAAGGGATCGCCTGGTGAGTTTCTTTGATTTTCGGTGTTCTGGAAAACTTTGTTCTTCCGTAAGCGAAGGCATTAGTGAATAATGAATAGGCTTCTGGAGAAAACTACGAGGGTTGGCTGAAAAGTTTCCGATCTAACAAAGTTTCATGAATAAGCAAATTTTGAAATAGCAAAATCCAAAATTGAAACTTCAAAATCTCCAAATCCTTGGGAAGACTTCATAGATGCATTGAACGAAGAGGTACTCAGAAGAGAACCTACCTCCGTGGCGAATTGGACAATTGGTAAGTTACATCTATCAAACAGTGTGTACACAAGTGTTGTGTATTGTCTGAAACAATTTAACATTTTTTATCGAACTAAATATTTCCTTTTTTGAAATTCAGGGATTGGTATGTCAACGAACAAGAATCGAACAGTGAGGGTAGCTAAAGGTCCAGACGATATGTTAGCAAAAATTAAACATTCACAGTTATAGTAGAGATCCTCCACTAAGAGAACACATACTGGTTATCAACACATTGAAGAGGGTACAATTTGCAATGGGGAGAATCGATTCTCCGATCTACGCAATAGCTTCGTCAACATTGTTGCCACCGATGCAGGTTCGCCAACAGGCAGCACAAGCAACACCAAAACAACTTTTCCAGAACCGTCAACCTAAGGATCAACTCACCTGGTCATATCAT
Organism: Leptinotarsa undecemlineata; assembly: GCA_015342065.1. Lineage (NCBI taxonomy): Eukaryota > Metazoa > Arthropoda > Insecta > Coleoptera > Chrysomelidae > Leptinotarsa > Leptinotarsa undecemlineata. Next base: position 4,228 of record WOGP01009845.1, read on the forward strand.
TCCATTTATCAATCAGCACGCAACACCACAAAAAGCCTACCCCCACGATCACCAATCCCTCTCCTACCTTCTCCTCATTCAATCTGGAGAACACAACTAATCCACCCCAAAGAGAGCCCAAGACGAGTAAAACAACGCGGAACAAGTCACGGAACCCTCTCCGCCAAAATCAGACCCTGTAAAACCTCCGCAAATTGTGTCGAGAGCCACAAAACGGTGCAATGAAATTTCCGACGAAATAGCATGGTGCAGGGCGAATTTGCTATCGGATAGTATATACTCCTCTAGAGCACAGGAGAGGAAGAGTGGAGGGAGGCCGCCTGATTCTTCGAGAAGAGCAGGGGGTGGAATTCCACACATATTATCTGAAAATAAAGATTCTGTTGCATGTGGTGATCTGGGGTATCCCAGAAAACGTAGAAACGAGCGACATCACAGAAGCCCTGAGAAGACAGGGATACACCGTACTCATATGTCATCGAGGACCCGGATGTTTCTGCCATAGCCAAGTTTTGTATGATCTCCATGATGGGGAAGTTTAAGAGCATGGAGAGCATGAAATGGAAAGACTGTAGTGGTTTTGATTTGGCGGTGTGAATATAAATATTATACTGACAGACTCCTACAAGGCTGTCCAAGAGGGTATTGGTGAGAGACACTAATAAGCACCCTCAAAGACCTAACTGATAATGGTGTTTTAATTTTCGGGATTCAAAACTTCTCTCTACAACCAGAATCAGACTGTTTCCTGATTCAGAGTTACGCTGAGTTGAATTGAGACAATTCAATTCCCAAAGAGAAACTCAATTCATAGCTATACTTCTAAGCTCTTTGAAAGACCTAACTGATGATAGTGTTTTGATTTTCAGGATTCAATCCTTCTCTCAACAACCGAAATGAAACTGTTTTCTCATAACTGTTAAGATGAATAGACTCTGCAATGAAGAGGGAATTCCCCACCCAGCAAAGTAGTTGAATGTCAAGCGATTCCAATAGTATGGATCTGGATCAGCCGAATGTGGAGGCATTGGAATGGCTCAGTGATGAAAATATCTAATAGGCACTAACGAGTATGGCATTTGAAACGTTCTACAGCTGAAAGTCTGGTGAGTTTATTTGATTATCGCTTTCTTTGAGCAATGAATCAAATTACTATTATTATCTTTTCACAACACCACATATTAATAAGCCGAAAAGAGAAAAAAAAAATCAAAATTTGGAAGAAATCAACACCATCAATGTATACATATAGTACAAAACATTAATTGAGGAAGGAAGCTACAAAGATACATGACATTTAAAGTGACAAGACTTCTGAATCAACCCAATATAAGGCAATAACCCCCCATCTTAGGGACACCCAGTATAATCGTAAAAACGCATACCTGTAAGGGGGATCTTTTGTAACGCACGAAACTTGGACGATGGCCCTGCCTTTATAACCAACGATCTGGATGGTGGGATAAGTTGGATTGTCGGGCGTGCTATTTTTTCCTGGAAAGGATCCCGCCGATCTGCTTTCACACAAGTACCGAAACCTCAAAATTTTCGGAGCTGGTTGCTCCAAGATTCGTATGCGAGGTTGTTGTCTGTAAAAAGAAAACTGTGTACTGGATCATACAGACATCAATTAAGGATTGAGATACATGTCTCAATGAGGAATGAAGATGTTTGCCGCAGTAACGAACGAAACAGTTGGTACCAATGATAATTATTCATTTGATCATTTTTGGTACAAAATAAGTACATACTGTGAGCCATAAAATCGAATAAAAACAAATAGGCAATCAGAAACAAATGAATAATAAGAGACAAGATTGAATTGGAATAGTCAAGTCTGGAAAAAAACATACAAGGTAGATTTAACATTATCACATTCAGAGCTTTGGAATACAAAGTATCGCAGTTAAAAATATATTAAAACATATAAAAATGGTTATACATATACAAATGTAAAATTTAACAGAAACATTAATGACAATATTATTATGAGATATCTTCTGAAAAGAATTTATCCGTTGAAAAAAAGCATCTTGTAACAAATAATTTTTTGAGTTGCTTTTTGAAAGTCATTAACGACTTTCGAATTCCTTTGGTAATTTATTGAATGCACGTGAGCCATTATTAGCAGGAGAGCAGAAATGTACTCTATTTTTACAAATTGGTATATGGAAGTAATTTTGAGAACGAGTATTTACTTGATGTATATCAGAAATCTTCACAAAACCATCTCTATTCTTGAAAATATAGAGACACGTTTCAAAAATATATAACAATGGAAGTGTTGAGACTTCATATTTCCTGAAACAACTTTTACAGCTCTCGGTATTAGGCACATTCATGATGCCCCTGATGATGATGAAACAAACACCATAGCGCGTAGGACTCTCCACTTGCCTGTAATATACCATCAGTAATTGAGAATGTGTAAGTACCGTTCTCAAATTTTTCAGAAGATAGCACCGCGAATGAAGCGCTGATATCAGACTCGAACAATATACTTTCCAATCGAGATGTTCATCAATGCACATTCCTAAAAACTTGACATGGGTGGCAAATTTGGAAACTGGTTGATCATTTACAGTGAGATCGGGTTTTGTACACAATTTTTGACATTGAAGAATAATGAGTTGTTATATGATCATGATCGGATCAGCTCATTACAGCGTGTTCCGAACATTTCATCAGATTGATCTGACCCAACTACAGAGATATCATCTGCATACATTGTAACGTGAACATTTTCACAAAGTTTTTCAATATTATCAATATATGGTAGAAATAACAAAGGACCCAAAATAGAACCCTGTGGAATACCTACGTTGATAAAGCTAATGTAGAATGTGTAACACCCAACTCATTGCATTGTTCATTTCTCAAACATACATACTGTTTGCGATTTTGTAAAAAGTTTGTAATCCAGGTAAGTGCATTATCTTTCATACCATAATAGTTTAGCCTCTTCATCAAAATATTATGATGTACACAGTCGAATGCCCTGCTGAGATCATAAAATATCCCAACAGAGCACTGGCCAGCATCAATAAGGCGCGTTATTTCGCTATAGAAGCAGTGTACTTCAGATGTGGTTGACTTTCTCGGTCTGAACCCATGCTGATTTTCCATTAAAGTCATAAACATAAAACTCAGATAAAAAAACTGTGACTAACAGAAATTATCATTCAAAATTTCTGGTAGGTGGTCTAGCATTTTTTAATGAGGAAAGATTTGGAGCGTTCACGACACATATCATGAGGTTAATATCCTTCAATTGAAATTTATTACATGAGAAGACATTTGTCAAGAAGGAAGACTTTGCAATTTCGGCCTTCAAACGCTCCAATAACACTGTATAATATTCATTGATGACAGTATTTCCCTTCTCAAGAAAGTCGATGAATATCACATCACGCACATCTCAAAACATTGAGACCATAACCTTTTCAGCCGATTGTTGTGCTTTCTGGCGCTTTGGACAAGGTTCACCAGTTGCTCTCCACCCAGATGACGATTGCTTTGATTCCGGAGTGAAGTAATGAATCCATGTTTCATCCATTTTCACGTATCGACGCAAACATTTTGGTTTGTTATGTTTAAACATGGCCAAAGACTGCTCAGAAACATCACGACGTTCTTGTTCTTGGTCAACAGTGAGCTCGGCACCCACTTTGTACAGAGCTTTCTCATAGTCAAATGTTCGTGCAATATAAAGCCAACACTTTCTTTTGACATCTTTACAATGTCAGCTAACTCAGACAATTTTCTTTTTCGATTATTATTATTTTATTTCAAGCAAAGATCATCAACCACTAGGGTTATTAGCTCTACGTTACATTTCACATTACATGATTGTTGTGTTCAAATTAAATGATACATATTGATATTTGTAAAGAATGTCATGAGATTTTCAGCTTTACAAGTGTTACTGAGAGTTTCTCGTAGTTCTTTCGGTTTTCTGAATTCTATTCTTGCTTCCTGATACTTCGGACAAATTTGAAGAAGATGATTTTTCAGAAATAATAATGCTTCTAGTATTGCGAATAGTTCAGCTGTGTATATACATATGGCTTGGGGAAGCTTCTATTTTATTGTTTCGTCCGGCGATACAACAGCTGACCCAACTCCCTGATCTGTTTTAAAGCATCGGTGTGCATAATTACATGGTTCTCATAAAGGGTTAGTTTTTGTTTGAATAAGTTCAGTAGAATTTGGGGAAGAGTATCATTTTTTGGGAAACGGGATAGAGGTGTCACATACAGGGGGATTGATCATCCAAGGAGGAGGGGTAAAGTTCAGTTTTGTAAGGATGGAATTTGTGGTTTTTAAGGATTCTCCATGCACTCATATGGCTTATTCCGGCCGTTGCTGATAAACCTCTGATAATTAACCTGGGATTGGCGTTGACTGTACCAATCACTCCAATCGCATTATCGTCATTCACTACCCTTCTCTGAATATTTCTTTTCTTATTTAAAACCGAACCTGTCTCCCTGAATTTTGTGACCAAATCCAGAACGTGATTTCCGCTTAGGTGTTTACCAGGGTTTTACTCGTTAAATAAAATTGATGTTCTATTATCATTTTGGTCGTTGCCAAAAAATAAAGCAATAACTGAAACCCTTTCAGCAGTAGTGTAAGGCAATTTTAAACAAATAACAATACACGACCCGTTTAAACAATCGAACGAAATACCAATGAAAACTGGAAGAAGAGGAGAGGGTATTTATTTTAAAAAGCGATTTTATTTAACAAAAAACTGATAAGAAGAACTACTCGAAATTTTACTTAATTAGGCATACAAGTTACCGAGTGGTCTGTTTAATGTATTATTAACATGGCAATTTTAACTTCAAATTATCTCGAAAACTAATCGTTACAAAAATTTTCTTTTAACAGAGTTATAAAGGTATTCGAAAGACCTTTAAAACAAGGTGCCACTTGACCAACTTTCCCTATCTAAATAAGGGTCGTCGGACCCTACAAAAAATCTGATTAGTCTGAAAGGTGTCCCCCTTTAATTAGAAATCGACGTGTTCGAGCTTTTTTTAAAAATCTTACTTTTTATATTCAATAACGGTTCTGTTAAGTTTTCGTTGTTACACACTGTATATTCAATAACACATAGGCAATCATGATGGAAGAAGTACCTAAGTAGGTATCTCTCACTTATGATTACGTGGAGTATATACAAAATTGGAGTATATAATAGAATTAACTTTCAGTATGGCATTCCCCATAAAAAGGCTACTGTAATAGAGAAATATGTGATATAATTTTGTAAAGAAAGTTTTTGGCTTTCTACTACTCCATCCTGATACAGAAAAATATGGGAATCTTCCAAAAGAAAGAAAGGAAATAATCAATTTTAAATATTTTCTGGAAATAAAGTTTGTGACAATCAAATCGTTAGGTGTAGTTTGTAAAATTGTATTGACATATTCAAATGTTCTCTTCCTTCCTTTGATAGAAAAGTAGAGAGCCAAAAAGGTTTTTCCTCAAAGAAAAAGTTGGTCAAAAACAAAGCAGAGAACTCTTTGACTTCTCTATGCCTCTCTGGAACTTCATTCAATTTTTTTATTGAACTATATAATGTTATGTCTTTCACAAAAATGTACTAGGAAGCCCTTCGAAACGTAAATTAAAATGATTTCTATGAACTAATGTTTGAGAAGATATTAATAATTGAAAATAAAATAAGTAAAAACAGTTTTATGGTTAACGGTTTCATGAAAAAAAAGATAATAATGATGTAGATACTGTACTAGAAACTAAAAAATAATTCGGAAAGTCCTAGGTAGCAGTCATCACACCACTCTCCTCAGCAATCTACGGTATTGATCAGATAAAAGAATAATAAAATCGTTGGGCGTAGCGTGACCTGAATAAATATGTAAATACTACGCTATACTATTTTTTTATGTGATCAATACCGTAGATTGCTGAGGAGAGTGATGTGGTGACTGCTATTTAATTATTTTTTGGCTTTTAGTACATTATCTACATAATTTTTTTCACTCATTTTATTTTCAAATTTTCAGTTTCTAATTTTGTTACTCAATTATTCTCATTGTGTTCAGTCCATTTAGTGCCCCGGTATCACAAGATTTATTTCCCGACATTTTGTCGCAAACTATCTCCCCAATACATAAACCTTCCAAAGACTTTACTCTACTTAGGGCCACGTATGCTTGTTTTTCAAACAACTTCGAGCCTAAATGCACAACTGCGTGGTCTAAAGCATGGACGTAGAAAAATAAATGGACTCGGCAAACCAATACCTTCAACACGGAATGTTTTGAAGCCGCTCGGTTCGGAGGCGAGAG
>WOGP01009846.1:0-10549 GCA_015342065.1 Leptinotarsa undecemlineata
AAGACCTCGTTAGTCCTTAGCTCGCACAAGTTTCTCAACTTCTGAGAGTTGTCGTTCGTATGGGGGCGGCAGCTGATTAACGGAAAAACAGATTTTAAACAGATTTAAACAGAATTCTTTATAAATCACTCTACCCGCATAACAGCCAGAGGAGACTTTTCTAGTGAATTGTTTAACATGATCCACAAATTTTAAATTCTGGTCAATGAACACTCCTAGAAATTTATTGTTATTTTTAGATTCCACTGATCTGTCTGTTTTTATTATTCCAAAGTATGGTAGTGTCATTTGCAAATATGTGGTGAACTTCCCAGAAATATTGAGCTTGGTGAGGTCATTGATATATAATAAGAAAAGAAAGGGACTTAACACAGAACCATGTAGAACTTCAGAATTAATTTCCCTTTTTTTTAAACAAAGTTTAGTTGTTTTGACCATTTGCGTCTGTCCCATTAAGTAGGAATCGAACCATTTGTGAGTTACTCCTCTACATCCATAACGTTGGAGCTTTCTCAGCAGCATTTTGTGATTAACGCAGTCGAATGCCTTTGACAGGTCACAAAATACTGCGGCAGTCTTTTTACCGACATTTATCTCAGAATAAACTTTATTCAGAAATGAGAAAATAGCATCGTGCGTATTTTTATTATTCTGGAAGCCGAATTGATTTTCACTAATGATGTTATGCTTATTTATGAATATTTATGAATTCTATTCCAGGAATAACTTTTTTTACTGACATACAAAATTAACAGGATCTAATATATTGCCCTTGGGGCTCTATGTAAAACTACTTTCGAAATGTTGAACAATCACATATTGATATTTTGCTATAATGAAGGTTTCAATTCATCATCAACAAACGCGTCTAACACCACAACCGTACAATTTGGACATTAGCGGTTGTGATCAACACAGTCGAAAGCAATAGAAATTTGGTGGAATTTTAATGAATTTTAGTTTTTTTCACTAAACATTTGAATGTTGACTTTTAGGGTATCTATATTGACAGTACATATTCAGTAAAAATATACAAATTAAATGATATTCACCTTTTAATATTCTATAATAAATATATGTAATAACTGATGGAAGTTGGTATAAAAATAAAAACTTGCTAAAATGATAGGTGTCAGATTCAGTTTGTTTTTAAGATATGATAATTACTCACTTTTGTTTTGAAGGGTTTACAGAATTTCTATCAATATCCTCGTCATATTCAGTCCGAACAAAATCTAAAGCTCCGTCATCTCCGAAAGCACCCCATTCTAAGTTAATTAGAACATTTCCAGATCCCATATCCACATCATTCCAAGTTTCGGCATTTTCTTGTTTTTCAACATAACATGCATTGCTTCCAGTGCCTACATAAAATATATAATCAAGTTAACACTATTACAGACAATCAAAAGTTTTGAAACATTCAGTTAAATTTCTCGGAATGCTGAATAAGAATGTATATCTCCTATTTCAGTATGTTAAAATAGTAAAAAAACATTGAAAAGTTATATTCAGTTTTGAAAAAAAAAAGATTAACATTTATCTAGTGATTTCAAATGTGTATCAGTTTTAACCATTCCGTAAATTATATACTTACAAAGTAATAAGTCATTCATTCACATCTAAAGAACATTTTTATTACTTTTGAACACATATTTTTTTCAATGTTTTTTTTAATTCTACATAGTGTGGTTAGAATTGAGGATTGTTTTAAGTTTCTATAAGAGGGTGTTGACTGTATACAAATATGTTCATATCACATAACTTCATGCAGCATGCAAAGCATCATGCTATAAAATGAATACAATGGTTCGCCATGAATAAATTTGGTTATATATTTTGATGGCTGATGGTATTAAAATACATATGAACAATCGAATTTTAGTGAAGTAATGGGTGTGAAAATAGGAACGTGATCAACAAACATGAATTAAAAAAAATATGATTGAATTTCCTGGCAAAATGTTTATAGGGTTAAAAAAACCTGAACCTACCAACTATGAGCCCAATCCTTGTATTGTGATTTTTCCAAGCACATGACATTAGCGTTCCGGTAGTGTCATTTAAAATAGCACAAATTTCAATTTGTATATCCTATAAATAAAGAGAAAAGAGCATGCATAAATAACTCATATGGATGGAGAAGCAGTAGTTTAATAGCAGCTAACTGTCGGGTAAATATCAAAATATAAAAACATATATAAACATTTAATAAAGTTGGGTCAGGGAAATATTAAAATTCATGCTAAAATCTGAATTCTAACTTTCAGTGTTTTTCACATATAAACGTGTCTGTGATTACGATTGTGATATACACTTTGGAAAGATAAATATTTAACTTTCTGCTAATCCATCTTGATATAAAAGAATGTAGGAATCTTCCAAAGAAAACAAGGAATAAAGGAAGGAATAAGCTATCAATTTCAAAAGTGAAATTTTGTACCTTTCATTTAGGATAATAGTATGTGGGAATCCTGTGAATGATGTCTGATACAATTCCTTAACGAATGTTTGGAATACAAACTGAGTAGAGAAATGTGTTTTCTGTATAATTCAGTGTTCATATAAAAGTATTTGTTTCAAAAGAATTTTTCTTTGGTTTAATTCAATGTTTCATGAAAGTAGCTGTTTTAGGAGGGCTTTTTCTTCCAGTTCATCTCTAAAAGTTACTTCTTTGCATGATCTACAGATCAGTGTATAGAGTTACTTCTTTCGAAATTGATTGCTTCTTTCCTTTAGAAATATTCCCACATTGTTTGTATCAAGATGGAGTAGTGGAAAGCCAAAAACTTCCTTTCCCAAAAATTATTCACTCCTAAACAAATGCACCAGAAAAAAAAAAGGATTTTTGTCATCAGAATTCACAGAGGAACCACATTATTCAAAAACTTCATTATAAACTATGGTATCTGAAGTATCTTTTACAAAATAATGACAGTATATTGGAATTTAAAGAAATATTGAATCGTTTTCAATGATCGACAATTTAACTACAATCCAAAAAATAATCCAGAAATTATAAATTTCATTAATTCATATAGGTATTATAGTAAAAAAAGTCTTGTCTCACCATATATATCAGATGAAGTAACTATAGAACAATTCCATAATAGTAGGCACTGAATTCTCAGAAATATTATTGCATTAAAATGAAAACATTGTTGTCAAAGTTGTGATTCTATATATTTTTCTTCATCAGTTCAGTAGGTATAATTTCCGTACGCCACTGCAAAAGACAGATTGAGGCAAAAACGTCAGTCATTTCTGAGAATTTAGTGCCTACTATTTTGGAATTATAATATGTAAGAAAAATGACTAACACGTCTAGGAAATCTTTTGTCAGCTAAATATTTTAAACACTTTCCATTGGTCTTACAATATATCGTGAAATTGATAAGTTGACAATAACCTCGAAATCTGTTGGGAAGAGTGGGTATATTTTTTCAAATATTATATTTTTCACTTGCAAAGTCTTTTGAACTCATACAATACACCTTCATCTATTCAATGGCTAACCTTCAAAAAAAAGGAAAGAAAATAACATAACATTAATCTTTGGGTAAATTCAGCATTAATAAACGCCCCATTCCAAAAGTGCACTATAAGGTATGTTTATCAAATATTACCATTCATGCAAATTTTTATGTTAGTTAAGGCTTTATTTCATTGCTGGAAACTCACCAACAATTGCGCCAATTCGGCATTGGCGGTTCAACCAAGCACATGACATTAAGGTACCGGTTGAATCATTTAGTATAGCCATGACTGATATTGAGAAATCCTGGAATGTAATTCTTTTAATGAATTTTTTCAATTAAATTCATGTGCATATGCAATTCAGAATTTTTTCCGTGAATTTGTTCTTGTAGGGTAAATAGCCAAATTGTTTAATAACTTACAGCTTCGAACACCAGATTCATGACTCACTTACTTACTAAGCTTACTATAAATTTGTAGTGTGGTGAAAAAATTGGTATTTTTCGAAAGTTCGTCACTCAATAACTCTGATTCAAGATATTTTTCACAAATAAATCTCATTTAAAAATATTTCTGTCGTAAGTTATAGAAAAAGTATAGTATTCTACTCAGGAAAGTAATTGCCCCATTTCTCAATCTTTGAATACCATACTACCTAGTATTCAATATAATTCATCATACTTCAAATATACTACTCTACTTGAAGCTTAAAACCAGTTTTACTTTGAAAAATACCAAGTAAATATTTCTTTTCTGAAGTCAAATGAATCAAAACTTTGGGTATCCGCATTAATTAAGAATCATTGTGCAAAATATTGGCCATTTTTGAATTTCATGTTTAATTCAAATTGTTTACCCATCAAAATCACCTTTGTTTATGTATGTACCTTCATATGCATAGAATCCTTGAATAAAATTTAAATGATTTACATTCACATATTTGAGCAGTGTGAACAGATATAGGCATAATATTGTCTTTTTTTTAATGCACTTCTTTGCTATCAGCAACCAAATTGAATGAAATTAACATGTTGTTCAAGAATATCAAACCACTTGTGAGTTTTTACCTACACCTATGTATTTTGATATAAGATGATTTTGCGATTCAAAAACATTAAGGAAAAACAGATAATATAAAACTGAAAGAAACTCACCCCTCTCCTTTCAATAGCTTCGTTAAGCATCTGTACCACATCGTTACCCACGACGTTAGAACAATTGAAGCCTTTCGTCCATCTCTCTAGGTAACCAACAGTTAAACCTGTCTGGGAAAGTGGAAAACTAAAGGTGAAGCCCAACGGCAGTTTTTGGTCGGCGACACGTTCTTCTTTCACAAATATCGCCAGACACTCGGCAATGTGATCGAACAGTTGTTCCCCTGAACCAAGCATGATGTGTTGGGGAATGGCAAAAATTTTAGACTTCATTTCGAAATGTTCGTGGCTAAGTTCGATAAGGAGGACTCGGAAATTGGTTCCACCGAGGTCGAGAGCCAAGAATTTACCGGTTTCTGAAAAAATAAATACTTATAGAAGAAATTTGACCAGCAAGAAAGCGTTTCTGTTATTCATTCTTCCATTTTTTTATTGTTGTAATGAGGATAACGGAACAACATTTTGGACTTTCACGAATTAGGAGCAAAATAATTTCAACTTTAGCACTCAATTGCCTATATTCATATCGCAGTGGTATTAAGAAGGAACATAAAATTAAATGAAACTTATAGAAAATAGGAAAATTCTGATAGTTCTGTAAAGAGATAGGTATTATTACCATGTATGAAATAACCATCAGGCGATTCATGAAATTACAAAATATGAAGAATGAAAGTGGATTATTCCAAATTAAATAAACCAATTGAAAAATTATTTTTGGATCATGACTTATGATGTGGTGTGCTATTACTACAAAAAAAATATCAAAAATCCAAAATTTCCTATTTTTTGAAAGAATTTAGTCGTTATGTTATGGAAAGTCAAAAATGTTGTGTGTGTGTGTGAGAGAGAGAGAAAAATTGGCTGTCATTAATAACAATTAGTCATACCTAATTTAATTTGGTATGTTGTTGAAATATCTAAATTTTTACTTCGCTTCAAGTCTTTTACAATCCGTTATCTCAGACTATTCATCCAGAAAGTGCAACTAGTGTGGTTTTCTTCAGCTTTAAAAGGCCTTCAATTTGATATACAATATGACAGTATTGAAAAAAAAAGTTTTATTTTCCAAATAAAAAATTAAACATTTCAAAAAGACCCCAGTAATTTTTCGGATAGGGTCGTACTTATCCCATTTGCAACAGTATTATAGATGTCTACGTAGGTGAAAGAGTTCATGGAAATTCGTTACAAAAGTTTAGAAATTATACTATAAACACACATAGAGAAGAAAAAACGATTCAAAATAGGAAGACTTTGAATAGTAACTTTGAGAAAGAAATGCCGAACTGTCGTTCTTACGTTTGTCGGATAAACTAGGATAATCAGACTGTGCTACTACGAAGGCCAAAGTGATCTAGTGAAGTAGTTGAATTAGTTGAGTTTTAACGGGATTATGGCATTAAGCGTCATTATCTTTCATAAATGAGATATATCGATATCAGTGTTATCGAACATGAATTTTCAATATTCTAGTACGATTTTCCATAAAATACAGCTCTTAATGCATGACAGGTTCATGATTTCACCAATTTACCAGATTAACAAGATAGCTTTTTTTATTTGTGGCACTCCCAGGGCAGTTTTTTTCTGCGTTACTACGTTCTATATTTGAAATTGATTCCTTGTAATCGAGTGGTATATCTCTCAAGTAAAGCTTATAATTTTCACCGCATATTACTTGTTTTAATATAGATGTAAGCTAACCGAAATGCTCTTTGGAGTCAGGTGTTTGATGGCCAATTTAAGCATTCGGGCATGGGTTCAAATGCGGCTACCGACAACCAAGAATTATCTCTGGGTTCGAATGCCTATTTATTCCGTGTATCCCTTTTTCCTAGCCTCCTTCTAAGACAAGTGTGTGATGGGGATTGCACTGATACCAATTCTTTTAAACGGTGGTTAAGTCTAGCGGTTTCCCGAATTAGAAATTGCTAGTTGAAAGTAGAGATCTCGTTAATTCTCAGCTCGTACAAGTTTCCATTTTTAAAGATTGCAGTTCGTAAAGGGACGACAGCTGGTTGAAGAAAAACCCATTCTACATCAATTTTTTCAATGTAACCTGTGGTGAAGCAGGCATGGATTACCTAATGAATACTCTCCACACCGGGAGTAAGTGCTGAAAATCATATACCCCGAGAATAGCAGCATTATGCATTTTCGAGCTAATATTTCTGCAGTCATACGAACTATTCAATCAGTAGTGATGAAGACACCATCGTATGAGGCCCTGAGTCACACCTAATTCTCTGACAAAAATCAATATGAACTGAGCAAAGCTTCATTCTATCAGTAGTAATGTTGAAGACAAAATCGTATCAGACCATAAGGCACACCCAATTTACGCCAAAAGTCAATATGTACTGAGCAAGGCAAATTACAGCTGCTTGCATACGACGAGGTCTTCAAAAATTAATAAGAAAGGCCCATGTAGCTGCAGGAGTGGTACCTGCAACCTTGATAAAAGCCTTTTACTGTACTTTTCGTAGTCACCATCATGCAGAAACGGCTGAAGCGTGATGGATTCAAAGGATTCATTCAGAATCATTATCAAAATGTGAACTCCAAACTCACGGTCTTGGAACGAATAATTTAGGTTGCAAAATCATGTATTGTAACTAAATATATTATTGATTGTATTATAGTACAACTCCTCAAAAGTAGGCACTAAATTCTCAGAAATATTATTGCATTAAACGAAAACATTGTTGTCAAGGTTGTGATTCTATATATTTTATCATCATTTTTCCTTGAATATGTAGTAAGTATATTTCCGTACGCCACTGCAAGAGACAGATTGAGGCAAAAACGTCAGTCATTTCTGAGAGTTCAGTGGCTTCTATTTTGGAATTACAGTATAGTGTGAAATTGCAGAAATAAATTCACATTGAACTTTCTTCTACAAACTTTATGACTATCATTAGAAAGTAAATTGTATAAGCTTCCAGATGTGGTATTTTCATCAAAATTCAAAGCTATACTACCCATATCTACCCATCATAAAACTGATCCAATAATGAAAAAGACTACGATGATGAAATTAACGTCTTTTGTGGTCTCTTTACAACAGTAGAATCAGGAATTATCTAATTATTCAAACAACTCTCGAAGAATTTCCAAGTTGACCTCAATATTTAATTTCAGTGATACACTCATATCGTCAGACCTATCGTGTATTGCAAACTTATCAATGTTATAACAATATTTTTTGAGGAAATATTTCAAGAAAGTATTAATTCCTAAGAAAATTATGAAACTCACCTGTGCCATTAGGTAAATCTTGAACATAGGTAGGGAAACATTTAACGATTGAAGTAGGGTGAGTATCTTTTCTCAAACCTCTGTGAACATTATTCAAAAACACTTCCATGATTTTGCGTAGCTTGTCGTTGTCCAAAACAAGTTCGCGGCATCTCTCCCGTATCTGCAAAATTGAAATGAGAATAGACGATTTGTAACATTTTTACTGGTGCTTATATTTTCAACCATTAAATAAGTAATTCAAGTATTGTCTAAAAAGTATATAATTGTAAGATACTCAATTCTTATTGGAAGTAGGGGAAAGGTGTACGATCCATTGAGGGAAGATGATCATTTTATATGGCAACAGTCAATCGTAGTGGCTGGCGTCTTGAGCGACAGTTAAATTTTTTGAGGCAGAAAACAAATATTATGTGACTTTAATCTTAAGGTAAGGTTGACTTTAAAATTAGTTTAATGTGTTCCAAGGTACTTCAATGTCGTGGCTGATGTATTAGTTAGTTTTGTATATTACTCTATTTTGATTTTTTAACAGCATGGAAACAGTTGAAACCACATAGGTTATGTTATCGATCATTGAATAAAAATAGGTTGTGTTGGGGCAAGATGATCATGTTACCGGTGTACAAGATGATCCGTGTGGATCATCTTTGACAACCCGGCTACATAATCTAATCATATCTACTATCAACAATTAGATAGATACATTTTCTATGGATAAATGTATTTATATTTGCATTAAGTCGAATATCATTTAAATTACAAGCATTCTTCCTTAAGTGAATCATCTCGTACACCTTTCCCCTACTGCTACTAGTCATAGTACGACAAAATCTAAAAACATGTTTCAATCTTTTGTTCATATGATATAATGAAAAGAAAATCGATCGTTGATGGGAGAAGCATTGCTCATTTCTGAAATTACTCTGATTTCATACATTAAAATAAACACAATGTATTCTTCTATATTCTTATGCTGTTCGGTGGAGCTTGTGGTTTGCAGTATGAAGAAACTGTTATGCGGTTCAATGGTCATTAATAGAACGAAAGTTGTAGGTTAAATAAATCGATTAATCTCCATTCTGGCATTGGAGGTATCGGATATGTTACACAGGAGACCCGAAAATCGCTCTTTTTGCTAAAAGTTAAATCGAACACGAGCAAACAAACCTTTCCTCCTGTTTCAGCTCCAAAAACTACCACGAATGATGGCTCTGCCATCTTAAGGAGTAAGGGGGCGTACGAAGTGGACCTGGAATGGATGCTGCGTTAGTAATCTGCGCTATATAATAAGCCTTCCATAATAAATACCATACCGGCGCACAGTAAAGCTTAACAGGTTACCTATATGAACGTAAGGAGCCTAAAGGACAGCTGAAAGAATTGCCTCTTTAGATAGTTCTACGTCGAATGCCTAGCATATGCTAGCAAGGTTCGTACAAAATGACTACCTATAGTGTGGTGTGTTTTTCTTATGATATACTAAAACATCAATAATTTTTGTCCTTATACTACCTTCGTTTAGTTCTCCATTCAGTTAGAGATTATTTTTTGCTGAGACGAAATCATTGGAGGTAGAAACACGTAATTATACAATTTGAAGCCAATTTCTAAATTTTCACCAGTATGCACACATATCCACACCGCATAAGATATAATATTATGGGTTTGCGGAGGCCGATTGTCATATTTTTTATAATTATATAAGCGCCCCTGAAGTATGGTCAAAGTTTCAGCTATATTTTTTTTACTTTATCTGTAGCAGCCACTAAGGTTAGAAGTGCTTATATCACTGCGTAAAAAACAAATAAAGTGTTACGAAGTGCGTGAAATGTGAGTCGCTATGAGTAAAACAAGAGTTTACGAGTGGTATAAGTGTTTCGAAGATGGCCGTGAAGACGTTGAAAAAGACGAACACCCCGGGCGCTCAACTACAACAACAAATTATGAAAACGTGGAGAAAGTGAAAGAAATAGTTAAGGACGATCGCCTAATCATAATTAGATAACTCGCTGAAAATGCTGGAATATCGATTGGAACATGGAACATTTTTTTGTGTGCTTTGGGTATGAAATCACTGAAACGTATTACAACAGGTGACAAAACGTGAGTTTACGGATATGACGTCGAAACTAAAGTTTGATCGTCCCAGTGGAGGCATTCTGGCTCGATAAGACCAAAAAAGGCTCGACAAGAACGGTTGAACGTGGTTACTGACTATATTTTGTATTTGAAATGATTCAACAACTCCTCGTTTACCATTTATATTTCCTTGATAAAAACGCATTGGTCGGGCGTCATCATTTCTTTCTAAACATATTAAAATGTGGCACTACTCCCACAATGGAAAATGAACATTTTCTGTGAATTCAACTTCTTCTGCCCAAACTATAATTCAGTGAAAATTGTTTCCTTTTGTCAAAAATAAGATAAACTAAAAGACGCGTAATACTCGTATGTTGGATATGCGGCAAATTATCCCAAAATAGCAATATTTTCAGCATGAATGAGATTTTTTTTCAATCTTATTGCTTACCGATCCTCTCATCACATTTTTCATTGTAAACTGGTAACATAGTCATACTCGTAGTTCTATACAGGGCTTTTCATGATGAGCGTTAATTAGCCGTTTCTGGCAAACTATTCAACGGATCAAC
>WOGP01009847.1:0-10549 GCA_015342065.1 Leptinotarsa undecemlineata
GAACATAAATAAAAAATGCATTATGACTCTCGTGGAACCAAAAAACTACAAAAATCTGATCAGATTCAGAAGTTGTTTCACAAGATATTGGTGACAACACAATTCAATACATTCTGTATCATTGTTGTATCAAATGACAGGATTTGACTAGTAGAATAGTAGAACAATTTGAAAAAGATGCAAATTCGAAATGGCCGCAGCTACAAAATGGCAGTAAGTATACGTCTCCCCAGCATCCAAATGGTGTAGGATGCTTTCATCTACGAGCTATTATTATAATTGTAGTACATTATTCTCTATACATTCTCTGGGTAAGTATATCCAAAGTGAGTGGGTATATTCGACCCTTCTGTGCAAAGTGACCCAATCAAAAGTTTCTACTTGATTCACAATTAGATTCTCGAATAAAAACGTTACGTTTTTTTATGTTTCGCAATGAATAATGACTTGTAAACAGTGAGATATCGTACAACTGAATATCTAATATTTTTTCCCAAAATAAACTTTTTACAAACCGCATTAGCTGCGTCAATGCACCATTCCCAAGTTGGATCAGTCACGTTGCTCGCTCTCAAAACACCTGGCATTCAGATCAAGTGACTAACAGCATACACCACAAAGAACAAAATCACCGGAAAAAAATCTAAAGACCATTTCGAAATCTCAACCTTGATGATGCACCCATTACTGATCTTAATGAATACCCGTAATACCCCTGCGTTGCACATCGGCAGGATACAGAAGCAGGATCTTGTTGCTCAATCCTCTCCCTACCATTCTCGGGCAAACCCTCACTCCTGCCTGGTTGCTCGCAGTTCGCTCTTGTCGCCTCAGTAGTTGTTACGCGATCGTATGGGTGAAAGTTTGTAGTGTTGCGAGCTCCAGTGTCACTTTCACGTTGTGTTGTTTACGTATGTTGCGTGATTTATGTGAACAGTGATTGGTTCTGTAGTGAATCGAGACGGTATTGACTGGAGAAATTGGAATAGAATCATTGGAAATTTACCGTCCAAAGTAGGATATTTTTATAGGGGGTTATGGGTTTATACTTAGAATTATACCGGATATAAAACTGCATTTTGTCATGAAATTGTTAGGCTGTATAATCGTGAAAAATAATTCCATTTCCAAATTTCATACACTTTTTGAGAAAACACACAAATAAAACTTTTTTTTTATAATTTCATATCTGCCAAAACATATTCTGGAAAATTAGAAAGAAAAGTTTTTCGATTTGCTAGAAAATTGTTTGTAACATCTGATTATTTTTGTCTTTTTATTTCATTTCAGGATTTTTTGCTTGATATAATTGTTATTTACAGGTATTTATTTTCAATTTTTCTTTATAAGTTGTTTTAAGAATTTCAAATCATTTTATATATTAGATATTAGACAATGGAAGTCCAAACTAGTGAAATTCATCATGAAACATTGTCAATCATCTTTAAACAGAAGAAAAATTCCTAATGATGCGTACTCTGGTGATCACACTGTATATTACAAGTAAAGTTTTTCAGATTTTCATTTCAGTGGTAAATTTCATCAAATCTAAAAATATAAGCAAGAAAGTTTCTAGTATCCTAATTTTTGAACATACTCCATGTAGTTCGTTCATTTGAAAAAAAAGTAGCATAATTCTTTACATTGTAGGTTTGATTAATTCTCATGATTCATCTCATCCGCAATAAGGAATGCGTAAAAAATTATCCGTTTCTCTTTTTTTGTTTTGGTTAGCAATATAGCTAAATCGAATAGTTTTTCAGCTAGTGAGTTGAATGATAGAAGAGGTTAGAAACTCATCTTCACGGTATGACTATATTGTGCTTCTAATTGCTCATTTTCATATATTTTTCAAAACTTTTAGTATTTTAGTGAGAAGCGAGATGATAAAGGGAAAGGAGCTTTTCAAATCCAAAATAATTTTTTTGCGTGAATCTGTGTGTAATATAATAATCATCATAATTTTTCATGAAACTATTGAATTATTATATTGAACCTACTATTTGCTCGGGCTTGATATTTTCCTATACTATTTCAACTCATCAGGTTTTCATATATAAAACATCTTCATCAAAGTAATACATTAAATTTCACTTCAGTGGTGATGGTTGTGATGACTAATTCATTTACACTAAATATTTCCGTGGATTCATATGGACTTGAATATTTTTTGTATTGTTTTCCTAGAATTATAATAACACCTATAGGAGAAACATTTTTGTGGTACCTTATTTTTCGATATGAGAAATAACCAAACACTGAAGAAAACTTATTGCAATTTTCACATTTCAATCAACCTCAGTTCTTGAAGTCTTTCATTGTAGCCTTAAATACATCGTACTTCTTATACCGAATCATTTTTTATTATCTTCCGTGCGTTAGGAATCACACGTTAAAAGGTAAGACCTTGTTAGTCCTTAGCTCGCACAAGTTTCTCAACTTCTGAGAGTTGTCGTTTGTATGGGGGCGGCAGCTGATTAACGGAAAAACAGATTTTAAACAGATTTTTTTAAACAGATTTTATACATGGTGACTCTGCAATTTATTATATCATTGTCACTATCCAATAGGAAACTATTTTTGGTAATAAGCATAGATTTTAGTTGAATCTAGGTAACCGATTCGATCGGTCATGAGAATAAGATCAACCTCACCATATCCCAGGTCACTTATCTATGAAAATCGAAATAAATCATTTGACTGTGACGTAATGTACTGTTTACTTCAAATTTCATCATTATCCAGACAAATTATACAGTCTGGCAGAATTGCATTTCGATAAATTAATTTTCACTATGAGTAATAATTGGTCAATTATTATATCAGTGAAATAGTGATATTATTGAAGTGAATTCTCGAAATGATTTTCGGATAATTTTCCTACATTCTTCTAATACACCTCTTCCTTTCTTCCCAAGTGCCAACTATTAATATGGAAGAAAAGAACTGACAATATACATTATTTTTGCATAAATTTCGAAGTTTTTTACAGAATTCGGTAATATTCACAAATAACTATTCATAACGCATGCCACTCTGATCTAATCTATGTGAAAACATTGTCAGAAGTGGCTATTTTCAACGAAGATATCATTCGTCTATTATAGGTATATTTATCACATTCTCCAATGGTTACTGTTCATCACACCTATACACTGAAAAGTATCACATGTTCTCCCATATAAACTCTAATGGGTAATCATTACGTAATTTCGAAGAATATCTCTCAAGATGTATATGTGAGAGTGATTTGAGATTTTTGGATACTATTCAAATATTTGCCTGGAGTAGGCTTGAACAAATAAATTCCTTTAGCAACATCGGTGAAATGCCTTGGTGTCACGATAGATTGACATATGAGGTGAGATTTACATATGCAACAACTTCTCTAAAATTTAAAAGGGGTTTTTCCCAATTTAGATATCTCAAAGAATTTACAATCACATTTTACATAAGGAATTTCAGGATGGGGGGTTTTAGTGACTGAAAACTGAAACTTACTGAAAACGTAAATGTGGTTCAAAAATGGATTCTGAAACTAATATTTACCAAGACACGTGACTATAACAGTGATCGCTTATATAAAGAAGCTCAAATCATTAAAATAAAATAAAAATATTACAAGTTAATGGTCATAATACTAATACTATATTTTTACCCCGATGTGACAAAACGATTGGACAACGAAGTGCCAATTACCTGGCACCAAGAATGTGTAAGCAAATACCTCATGAGATTCAGGATATTGAAAAATTTAGAAAATTCAAAAATTCTCTAGAATTCAAGACGGGGCGTAATATTTTGAGTAATATGATTATTTGGAAAAAAATAGTACATCCTGAGTATGCTATTTACCTCCTGATTATGTCATTTACCTCCTGATTATGTAATTCACCTCTTGATAATGTCATTTATCGAATTATGAATATTACTTTACATGTAACTTATCAAAAAACCGAAATATGACTTTACCTGGATGTTTCATTTCATCACGTACATTCAGTTTGAACTGCTTGCGCAACCCTATTGATAACCACTTGAAAAAACAACAGAACATACCATAATATCGTTTTTCAAACTCGATGCATCTTTGTCAAAACTAATGAAATATTGAACGCACAAGATATCTTTTTCCTATATGTACCTGTGAATTTTTTTTCAATTTGGAAGATTTTGGATAAAAAGGTTCTCATAATCATGAAGAAATTCAAGCACATAATGCAAAATTGACAATACAAAACATATATTTCTCGTCTGCAATTCCGAAACGATATCAAATTGTATACTCATATGAGTGTTTATCAGAGCAACATGAACGAAATAATAATACTAGCAAGGTTGTTAGTTGAAACTCCTACTAAGAACAATTAATGTGTCTTCAAGGTTGATGCGTAGGAATGCCAATGATGTCATAGAAAGTTTCAACAGATCAGTGACACATTTCAGTAGAAAATGAAAATATCTAATTATTTAAGTCATACATAGTTTTCTTTTGCGCATTTTTTATGTACTGTAAAATGTGACTTTAATATATTTTTTACTTATAATTCATACTGTTACGAGCTCGTTCAATCACATATCTCAAAAACGATTTTAGATGAAACTTTACCATTCATTTTTTTGTTATAGAACTCACTAAATTTTATATTTCAACTAATGATATCGCTAATCTAGTTTGTGAAACGCGCGTCGAGAAAAATGTTTCATTTATGATATGTGGAATAATTAGACTAGCCAATGAATAAGAAAAAAAATTGCGACTAATAAAATAATGGCTAAGTAAATATGAGCGTTTGAAGCATCGTGACTGCGACTTCAACATCAAAAATTTTCCATCACGTTAAGATTTTGAGTCATAGTTATTTTCATTTTATACAGAACTTTTCACATATTATAAGGAAATATAAGATGGAAACAAAAAAAAAACAATATATTTTGAGGATAACATACTTTATTTACAATACACATGAAAAAACATTCAAAAGAAGTATTTTGTTCATAACCTTTTTGCAAATATTGACTTTCGTTTATATGTTTCATCGTTTTTCCTCATAAGGAACCAAAAATAATCCCCCATCATTGCTGCCCTGGTAACGTTGCTCTATTGTCAGTATGTCTTGATGGAACCTTTCCCCTTGTTCATCACTGACAACACCCAAATTTTCGGGGAAAATTTCAAATGGGAGTGGATTTTGAGAGACATGCGACATCATTCTGCAGCAGTTTTCAAGTAGTTCTTCTACAAGTATTTCGTAAGTTTCTACTTCCTTGTTCACAAAAAACACCGAAACAATTATTTGAAACAATTCCACGCAGCTAATGTTGGTCAAACTATCGATCACTTAGTAGTTTTCTAATTTGTGGTCCAACAATTATACTTTCCTTGAGCTTTGCATCACTTAATTTTGGAAAAACGTGTTTAAGATATTTAAACGCATCAGCTTCTTTGTCTAATGCTTTTACAAAATTTTTCATTAATCCCAGTTTGATGTGTAATGCAGTTTTTGGGATTAACAAGAGGTATATTCTTCACGTTAGCTTGACCTGGAATATATTTATCTTTCGAAGGCCATTTTTTTATTTGATAATGGCTCTGTGTTGCCTTACTGTTCCAAAGGCAAAGAAAACAGCAAAACTTCGTAAATCCGCCCTGAAGACCTAGTAATAGTCCTATGAATTTGAGGTCAACACATATTTGCCACGTATACGTATTATAACTTATTATATTCAGAATAAGTGACATACTTTCCTGTCTTTCCTTTATGGCAACTGCATGTGCAAGAGGAATAGAGGGTCCTTCGTTACCATTATGGAGCAGAACAGCTTCAAAACTTGTTTTTACGAATCTATAAATAAACGCCATTCGTTCGGGTTATGTGCAAATCCTAATTTTTCCATTACTTTCAAAAACTGTTCATTTAAATAAAAACCATAAGAGAAAAATAAACAATTTCGACCTGAAATGCAATCGATTTCTCATTGATTGTCTGATACGTTCAAAACTATCTGTGGTATTCCTTATGACATTCGATTTCTCAACTCATTCACATTAGTACAGAAGTTTTATAAAGAAGATACTTCAGATGGTCACATGAAAATAAATTTAGAGGATTAATATCAGGACTGTGGGCTGACCAATTTTGAGATCTTGCACGTCCTGCCGAGCAAGAGCACTAAGATGAGATGGAGCCCTGTCCTGCATAGATTACATGTTGCCTCTTACAAGTACTGGCACTTCTTCTAACAAAATGGGTAAAAGATCTCGCAAAAGGCCCGAGTAGGAGTCACCTGTTAATCTTGCTGGTAAAAAAATGGGCCAATTAGATAGTTACCAATGATTCCTACTCAAACGTGTAGTGAAAACTGTTATTGACAATTACTTTCCCTAATAACGTGGAGATTTCCGTCAGCTCAAAAGTGGTGAATGTTTATAATAGCATCTCGTGAAAAATTTGCTTCCTCCGTAAATGAAAAATTTGGTGAAATATCGTGAAATTGTAAAAAAATTTGTATTTTTAATTGATTAATGAAAGAAAAAATACAAGTCAGTGGCGTACTTTTTCCCCCAATATCGTTCGCTGTGGTGCCTACTGAGACTTCACTGAACCTAATAATATCAATCTAGTTAGGACCAAAAAAGCACCTTATTGATTCATATAACTATAGCAAAATTCAATTAAATCGATGCAAGGATATTTATGATATTCTATAAATACTGTTTTTTTTAACTTCAACGCCCTGTATCTCAGAAACGAAGCAATTTCGGTATTTGTTGCCCAGTTGTGTTGCTGGAGGTTAATAGGCCAAGACAGTGCAGCAGTGTTTTAATAAGGATAATAATAACAATATCAGAAATACAACAATATTTTGACAATGTGTTGTCTGAACATGTTGTAAATAATTTTTGAAACCACCTAGTACACATCGATGAATGAAATAACCATATATCATGTCCTCTGAAAGATATTTTTTGTGGAGAAGTCAATGTTTCCTACTGCTTTTTGGGTGTATAACTTTCCATAATCTGAAAAATTAACAAAGCTAAGTATAGTAACTCAATTTTCTCAATTGATCATTCAATTTGTAGGATTATCCAATTTCGAGTTGATGACCGATTAGACCATTCAGTATTTCATATTATGTAGTAACTTTACGCGGTGAACATTTTCAGTTCGCCCTTTATTACACTTCAGCAGATATTCTATCGACTAAGCCTTGTAGCCAGATTACGGTAGACTATTTGAGTGTTATATAGAAACAAAAGGCGAAGTTCAATTTGCATGATGAAAATTCATCATTCAATTGCTCTTCCACCTCAAGCTTTTTTATTTTTTTTTTCATGTTGGTACACTTGTTTCGAACATATGTTCACAGTTTCAGCGATTTAGCATGTAAAGTTTATTGGTGGGAGGCATAAAAATTAGAAGTGTTTTGCATATTCGGCGATTTTCTGTTATTGAAAAAATAATGAATTTGCATCAAATTTCATGTTGAAGGGCTCAAAAACACTTGAAATGTTGACAGTTCATAAAGTAATTGTACTCTGAGCCCGAAAAATTTTTACAAGTGGTACAAGCTATTCAGAGAAGGTCGAGAAGATGTGAATGGAATTATATTTAAAAAACATAAGTAAGCTACAACCTCAAACACATATAATACAAGAAGTATTCATCACATACAAATTTAAACAAGTTTTTGCTCCAGATCTCTTGGTCATTAAAGTTATATTCATTTGATTGCGAAATTATTTAATTATCGTCGTGATAATTATAAAACATATACAAGAATATTTGACTCCGAACAATATTATTTGAGTAATATTTTAAATATTTCATTTACAATGAGACCGCACATTGTCTTGGTAAAAATACAATCAGTTTAGTATATAAATAGATTATAATTCTACTTGAGTTATTATATTATTACTTATTTCTTTGTGAATTTTTTATGTTGAGCAAATAAAGTTATATTGTTATCAATAAAAACCAAATCGTTGAGAGGTCAAGGACATACCAGAAAGTGCATATCAGAGTTTCTTCGAAAATTGGAAAAATGCTGGCACAAGTGTATTTCTATACCTGAGGGGGCGTACTCTGAAGGAAACGTAATATAATTTTATGAATATTTGTTAAGAAAAATAAGAATTAACCTTAGATACTAATATCAACGTATCAATAGAACTTTACATAGTTATTATTTGTTTATATTAATGCCCTACATCAATCTATATTTGTCGTGTGACTAAATCTAGTAAGTTACCTATTTATGATTTTGAAATTACTTAAAACTCTGAATTTCATAGTTGGTTGTTTTCAATCTGCTTCACTACATAGTGCTTGTTTCCTAAATTATTCTATGGAAATCAAAAATGTCAATTACTCATTTTATCGAGCTAGGCGTCACCAAATTTGAAAACAATCTAGAAAAAAATTCAGCCGGCTGCCTACGAATAGATTTTAAAGATCATCAAATGAGTGCTGATCATAGTTTGAGAAAAAACCGAAATTTTCAGAATTGAAGTGAAATTTTAAACACAAATTTGTTGTTTACACGTTCATAAATTATCATGACATCAAGGCTCTTGTAATCATTTGATGGTGGCAATAAATGAATTTCAGGTTTTTACACAACTCAACTACACAGTATTCTCCCAGACTTTTGTTTGCATTTTTGTGTCATCTGGTAAAGTGATGCAAATTAAATATCAATTATTTTGGTATGGCACAACTCATCGAAAAAACTAATAGGTAATTATCAAACAATTAGCTTGAAAGCGAAATTTCCTGGTCATTTCGTAGGGATTTGTAAAATTTTACGTAAGTGATTATTACTTTCTAACACTATTGAATACTCAGCCCATGTGAAGAATTTCCACATATTTTTAGAAAACGATGTTCATCTTAATACATTGAATTTACTCCACAGTGCGTGCAGATGAAATAGACTTTCATTCGAAACATGAAAATACTTATTATATTAATACGGCATTGCCAAACTCTTAACAAGAATTTTCTCACGATTTACGAAATGCTCCTATTTTATCTCTGCTTTTTAGATCTGAATCAGCAATGATATTTTGGGTCAGACTTGAGTGAGAGAAATTGCTCATTTAGCTTACTGAAAGTGATGACTTTATCACGGTCGAATGGCTGCTAAAACTCAATCAGATTCTTTTATTGGATTGAGAAAAAGGAGAAGCAAGGAACTAGAGTGAAACATTAACATTCGTTTGAACATGGTTGACGAATTTTTCATGTTGAATAGATAGAACTTGCATATGGAATATCAAACTCTAAAATTATACAGTTCAATTATAAAGTAACACATGAATTCATTATGAACCGAGTTGTAAACATAATAAACAATATTATTCAGAAAGCTATATAATTCATTCACGAAGTAACACAATTTCATTATGAGCTGACTTCAATGTAATTCAAAATTTCCGAAACAGGCCAATTTTTTTTATGTTTAATTTTGATCGACTTTTGAGTAATGACGCGATCAGTGATTTTTCAAATGAAATATCCCATTTTTCCGAAGTTATCATGCTGATTGATTCCAAAAATATTACAAATAACTTCCAGTTGATAAATGAAAAAATAATAATTTAACTGTTACTGACAATCGATAATTAGTACAGTGATTGAGAATTTTCGTCTATAACATGATTGGTTATAAAATGCATATAAACTAGTTTTTTCAATGCTTATTATTCGGGAAAGGGATCGAAAATTCTCCGTAGATTGAACAATTTAGTTTTTGACAACGTTTCGGACTAAATGAAATCCTTCATCAGGGATATATATTAGAATAGTTTCATAAGGAAATACTTATCAATACATATTGCGATTTAATATAATATTAACCAATCTCATATTTCAAGAAAAAATAAAAAAACAACAAAAAAGTGATCTTACCAAACATTACTTTATCCATGTTAAAAAACGTTAAAAATATATATTACAGACAACCCTTGATAAAACGGAAATGTTTGATGCAAAGAAACGACGCGGATTACTTGAAAAACATTTATCTACAAAGCATAATTTGACGAGAAAAACTCCATTTTGAATTCATAAATTCTATGGCTTTGTGCGTTCGTTTAAATAAAAGGAGAATAACTATGGAAAATACTCGTTGGAAGCGAAAACATTTTCCAAATGAATATTTTCTACAGTGTTCTGAATCCAATGGTCGTTGTTTCGGTGTTGATGAGATTTTTCATTTTTTGTTGTATTCAAAACAAAAAACTTCGCGTTTTGAAATTTTTAAATTGGGTCGGAAATCCTTGAGGGTGCGGATTGTGAATTATATCGCTTACGATAGAGCAAAGAAAATTTAAAAATGAAAACCGATGGAGAAATGAGAAATAAAACTTTCTATGTTTTCATCACTTTTATTTGTAACTGATGTTTCTGCAGTTTCCTCCTATAAGGATACTTTCAAACAATGATAATAAACTACCAAACATAGAAAGTTTTTTTCTCATTTTTCATGATGATCTCCAACCACGTAGTAACGGCTACATACATTTATATATATTATA
>WOGP01009848.1:0-10549 GCA_015342065.1 Leptinotarsa undecemlineata
TATATGTATGTATGTATATGTGATATATGTTGAATTTTCGCTTATTATTTTTTGTCGTTTTATAGTCTAAAATCCATCCTTTTTAAACTTTAAATTTACCATTTTCAAGCTATTCTTAGTAGCTATTTGTTATTCAGTACATTATCTGATTTTATTTTAATTATAATTTAACATTGTAATTTATACTTTAAATGGGCTCGCCCGTAAATAAATAAATAATGACATACTGAAAAGATTCAAGTTGATTGATAGATATTGAGCTCTTGCTCTAGATCTAGGTCATTTAGTAGCCATCCATCTCCTCTGTAGATTCAGGGTCAGATTCTTGGATTACTTCATGGTCCATAAAAGGTCCCACGAGTATCTATGGAAAAAAGTCCATACTGGCAGATTTTCGCATTACTGTGACAAGGCTTTCTAAAACAAGAAGGCGTCTGCTATCTCGAAAGTTCCATTAGTAACACTCAAAGGGCTCATACATTTTTATCATGGATACACAAACCTTAAGGTTGGTTAGGTGCCATTCAGGAGGATCCTTACCTCCACGGGTGACACCTCATCAGGCAAGGGTATTCTAATGCCCCCCACTGGCGGAATTCAATGGGCAAGATAAAGATCATTCTGCCTCTTAGAAACATGTTGAACGGATTATTCAAAGTTTTTACTTACCTACAAGACTCTTCTGGCTAAACGAATTTCCAATACTAGACTGTATTTGATTTATTTTCAACTCATCGGGCATCTGGCAGTTAATACAAAGCCATTTGTTCCCATTACGATTTTTTTCCGGAATTCGAGGCTGATGGCACCCGACATGGTATCCGTCAGCGCAAACTGAACAAACCGTCAAATTTCCCTATAAAAATAAACATTTGGATAAATATATTCACTTTTACTCATGTAGTGAAGACAAAAATTTTTTAAATTATAAACTTACCGCATCTGACGTTTCATAACAAACTACACAAGTTTTGCAATGCGGACATTGCCAAGTATTGTCTGGGTATAATTTCAACATCATGTCGTCTCCATTCAGGCAGCTGAAATGAGCTGAAAAGAAATGTTGTATTGACTATTTGAACTTCTTTATCCCTAACTTAGCTAAGTAGAACTCATTATACTTTTTTCGTTCAAATATTTTTTAGATAGCTAAATATTTCAAATTTATGTAGAAGATCTACATAAGCTAATAAATTCAATAACAATTTCACAAATTCACCATCTCTAGATGGCATATTTTTATACAGATGCACAATTACAGCGATAAAATCATCAGTGATGCCTGTGTGAAAATGGCAAGTTACAGTCCTTTTGAATCAATGTACATACATAATATTCATTTGAAAAAAATCTGCTCAGGAAGTTTATTCTGCAAGGCTGTTGATGACCCTTACTTGGTTAGCAAAACACGCATGGTGAGACAGCTTTTTTTTTCTTTTGAGAAAAAAGTGCCAGAGGTTCCAAATTCTACTCATCATGAAAATATATACTTAATTTTTACATAATTTTACATTAAACATAAAATTTCTCTTGAATTATAATCCAGTATTGCATTTCAATGGATTCTTCCTCTTCCAAAAAATCAGAGAGATAAAAAAAAACATGAATAACTAGGTGAATCAAAACATTACATAAAAAAATTCAGTAATGAAAAATCGTGAAATGTATATTTGAAAGTTATCAAACATCCACTAGACTAAACAAATTGAAAAGACTCAATATTGAGGAGAATCAGCATATCATTAATGAACTTAGAAAAAATCGAAATTCGTGTCAACCATTACTTATTAGGTTTGAAATTGAAAACTGCATGATCGATCAAAAAACACCAACATATTTGAAGTCATCAAAACAGATTACAGTATTCATCAAGCTCAAAATATTAGATTTGAAAACTCTCTGACATACAATAGTTGTAAAATATATAACCATCTACCTATAACTGGTTATAAAAATTCAATAACTCAAAAATATTTCAAAAACCAGTGACATCTTCACTCAGTGAATGCATATATTGCATTGCTTAATTGTTAGAATGAAACATTTTAATTTTAGTTTAATTTTAATAACAAAGTCTTTTATAAACATATTGTGTTAGTATAATTACCCTGGTCTAATGTACTGTATTATTTGTTGTATCTTTATTTATTATTTTTTATGACTAATGTAAGAATTGTTATGTCTACTTTTCAAATTATCCAACATAAGATAGGCTTTGTCGATAAGAATTGTTTCTCATCAGACAATAAATAATTTTTCTCTTTCTCTAAAAACTTCTTTGTTTTAAGAAGGAAAATACATATATTATCATGTTGCAAAGAGTCTAACATTGTTCTGTTTGGTTTCATCAATACGAGTATGTCTTTGGACAATTTACTGAATTTTAAAAATGTGACTTTTTTTTTGTTTAACCAGAATAACAGAGTCTTAAGCAGATCAAAAGGAAATTTGGTGACCAGTGTAGGTGAGAAGTTCCTTATATTCCAACAAAAAAAGATTTTAATTTCAGCGTACCTTTATTACTGCATTCCCTACAAGCCACCATACGATCGTTTGGCCCTCGTTTGTTCTGGACATGACAGACAGAACATACTCCTCCTTGCTCACGACCATTGCTGGAAGTTCGTGAATCTGGACGACTCTCATCACTAGCTTTGGCCATCTGTTTCTCTATTGTGGATCTATTTAAAGATCCAACTGGTCTGCCTCTCTTTTTTGGAACGTTATTGTCAGAAGGATCAAATACTTTCTTAGCTCTCTGGTTGAGAAAGAGATGGAGTTAAAAAATTTGGACCATTTTCAACGTAAATTTATTTGAATGTGACTGTCAAAGTTTAATAGTGAATGTTAGAAGTAGTCTGGACTCCCAAAATGTCTAAAAGTATCAACAGGTTTGGAACCTAACAGTTTAGAAACTTATTTCATCAATCTATTCTATAACGGGAGTCTCATCATACAGATCAAGTATTAGAAATAGTGTCATACCGTAATTTGTATTCGACAGAATATTGGCACAGAGATATTCAAACGCTATGAAAAGTTTGAAAATTTCAAATATACCTATCCATATATTAGATTTTACTGCAATTATTTCATACGACCATAATTCGATGTAGGTTAATACCTATAAAAATGGATGTTTATTAGAAATGAAATTTTCATTATTATTCTAATCTGTATCACTATGATACAAGATATTTTTGCAGACTTTTTGAACAAAGTACTTACTATTGAAAAATTAAAGACAAATACAATATAAACAGTTTTGTAACATACACTAGGCACATTGATATTTTATATGTATGATGATTATATCCGATAAGCTAACAGTAATTTTCTCAAAGGACATTTGAAAACCTTTTGTGTAACAGAACAGAAATATTTAGTATAAGATACAGATGAACACTTTCTCATTGAATTTTTAGGTTCTATTTAGGTTTGTGTTGAAAATAAATAGAAGTTGTTTTATAGACAAGTAGCTAAAACACTTAACCTTAAACTTTGCCAACATAATGATCCAGTAATATCACCAATATCCAACACAACTTCCTATTATAAAAGCTAGTAATTTGGACAATGTTCAGATCGGGACATTTTGATACATGTTCTTATTCTAAGTCTTTAAATGCAAAAAGTTTGTCAGCATTACACCAGCTGTTACGATTCCCACAATCACAATTAAATTAAACTTAAGAACCGTAAAATGTTTTAAGAAATATTTTCTTTTTATGTCTTTACTTCAATATACAACACTCTTTATACTCAAATGATAGGTATGAAACCAACGTAAAATAAGTGTTCCTAATATATAAAAAAAAATATACTCATTTTGTAATGAATTTAAAAAAAGGTAATTCTGGATAGGTAATTATAATTCTCAATGCAGGAATTTTGAATAATTTAAATTACTTACATTTTTTAATTTTACCATTATATTTCAGGATAGATTTCATACCTTAGTAAAACAACTTATGTGATCAATAAAGTATTATTGTATGGAATTGTTAAAAACTATACATGAAATTGCTTTGAAATATTTGAATATAGTTCATGCTAAAAAAAATCAACATACTTTATATTTAGCCATTTTCCTCCTGAAAAAGTCACCACAAAAAATAATTTTGACAGCCACTGGTTTGAAAGAGAGAGTAGAAATTTACACTAACCTTACGTCTTCCCCCAATCCTCAAAGAGCCATTGTCAGATTTTTTCTCGTCTGCGGAATTTGTAGATGAATCCATATTTTCAAAAAAGTCTTTTTTTGCTTGGGTTCCGGCACGTTTTTTGGGTTTAACTTGAATTAAATATTCCTCAGTAACATTTCTATTATTCTGATTAGTAGAGTCTCTATCTCTGTCCTCATCATTCGGGAAATTCATTTCCATCTCTGTCTTAGTACTACTCCAGCTATCCCTTTTCTCAGTCTCCTCTTTATCGTCATCTTCGTCATCCCTGGATGGTCCCATGAGGTAATGTCCATTATCCATTTTGATTAGTCCACCGCTTTTTACCTCTTTCTCCAACAGTATACTAATATACTTTTTCGTATACCTTACACTGTCTTTCGACAATATGCTGTTGATTATTTCTATCCCGGGAACGCCTATTTCCAGATAATCAGGTTCTTCTACAATTAATTCTCCAAATGCATTCGTTAGCAGCTCACTAAATTGTCTATTTAGTTTGTTGACACTGTCATTTGCATTGCTACTTTGATTTTTCGGATTCAACAACTTTGTCTTTTGATTAGGGTCACGCTGTCTCATTTGTGCGTATTTTTTTGCAGCGTTACGGTAGCTTATGCTGCCTTTATATTCCACTTTAAGAACGTGATTATTTGCTACGCACCATTCCAAATCAGATCTTGCCTCTACGGAGTTTACGGCAAATCGTCGAAATAAATAATTGCAGATTCTCTGTATATCCGGTCGTGCTTTTCTCCGACGCAACTGGTCAATCGCCTCCAAAATACGCTCTCGGTTTTTTATCGAAGTCATTCTGGTAAACAAAATTTTATTATTATGTAGGTAACGACACTGTTACAAATTGATTATGATTTTACGAAACTAGTAAAAACTTATAATGACTGACCGTACCTGAAACGTACCGTGTATCTCTATATGAAAAAGAGAAATAACACTCTACAAGAAAACGGAACAAAAAAGAATATGGAATATTTATTATACACACGTTGCGCTTTGTGAAACATTATCTTATCAAGATACCTTACTAGATCAGAGGCGTATTTTTCACTATGAATTGGAAATTCAAGTGGTACAATGCAAATTTTTCGCCGACTGCAAGCCAATCTCGACGTCTTCCCGTTTCCGAAAATTACAATAAATAACAAACTACAAGACAACGCTCGTTGCGCGCAGAAACGCGGAGGCATGCAAAAGTACATTGAGTTGTATTTTACCTGAAATCAAATTTGATATGCGTTGAAACGTCTCAAATAGGGTACTGTTACGCACAGGAAGTTCTCGGATATTATTTTAACAAGTTTTTCACAGTGTCCGTCACATATATTCATCCAAAAACAAACAGATAACTGAACCGCATCTCACGAAACCCGCATAACAAGATTCACCAAGCAGAGCGGCTAGCGGCTGACACACACAGGTTTCGTTGAGGTTGCGACAGGGTTGATGTGACGTAGTTAGCTTGCGCGCGCAACACACCCAAAACTCGGGACTGAAAATTGTTTAATTGATTATGAACAAATTTTCACGTTTAAGATACATTGTTTTTATAAGTATATATCTTTGTTTGAACTTTCGAGCTCGATACCCTTGTTCTTTAGGATTATATTAATATTCCGTTCGTTATACCTATTCAACGTTTCACAGGACCCCATCCAGGGGGAAATTGCCCAGGACGCAAAATGTGAGGGGAAACAAAATTTGAATTTATTGATACGACGGCGTAATGGTAAAAAAGAAAAAGAATATCGAATGATAGATTTTGCATATTATTTTAAACTAAGATTGTTAAACAAATATATCTGTCAATTGACCCTTTTCAAATTTGTCAATTGATGCTATTCAAATCTACAAATAACTGACAATTGAAAATAAAATATTTTGAGTCAATTGGTTTTAGGAAAGATCTTTTCACTTATAACTTTCGCAATAACCAAGTTAATTCAGGTTAAACAGAAAGTTGGTATTAACTTGTCTTAGTCTACTGTATGTTTTACTTTTGTAGATGACGACGTGGATTTCATTATGACATATTTTCGACCACCTATACTGTCGAATTGTGTAAAAATGTTCCAATTACTTCGAATTCCACCTAATTTATGTAATTATTGTCAGTTAACTAGTTTAGTAATCCAATAATTTTTATGTTGGTTCGGTAACAGGATCAATTTTTTCTTGAAAAAAACAATTGTTTTCTTGCCGACATTTCCAATTTAATTAAATTCTTCTTCGGGGCTTGGAAAGTAGTTTCTTCATGTTGATAATATCACTATTTTGAAAAGCATCAGACATACCTATTAGATACATATTAGAAAAAGTAAAAAACATATTGCAACAACCAAATTTCCGAGATAACACTAACACAAAACGAAATGAAATAAAAATTATAGTTCACTCTGAAAATATAAAACTATAGAGAAATTCGCAATAATGCGCACTGGCTTGCTTTAAAAGAGGCTTATGTGACAAAACCATCGTGATCTCGAACAGGTTGGAGCCTGGCTCCCTTACCCTTTGAGAAGAGCCTTTTTACAGATATCTGGTTATTTATTCTCAACATCTAATATGTCAATACTATTAATAAATGGCATTATCTTTAGAATCTTTCAATAAACGTATTCAGTGAAAAAAACTAAGCAAAATAGGGTTGAAAATCACATTCTACGGACAATGCCGTTTAAAATAATTGCAGAGTGATTTCGCACTAAGGATATGCACACAGTGTGCGAGATGCAAAAAGGTATTATTTTCAAGTTAACAAGTACCTACTTCAAACATTCTAAACGTTACGCCATTTATTTCGGGGAGATGGAAACATTAGATATTATATAATTATTTATGAACTAGATTATTTGCTGTCATAGTTTTCTATAAGTAATATGTAGGTCTAAAGCTACGATGTAAGTATCTAATTTTTTGTTTTTTTATGAATACCAAATTGTGATAGCTCTTATATGAAAGATACTATTTGTAGACAAGTAGTCATTTTATTGTAGACAGTCTGATTCATTTCCTAGTGACGTCAATGTTGTTGATAACGTTCGTCGTGAAGAGAGTGTATGGGAGCAGCGCTTTTGGTTTTTCTTTACACATCAAATTTTATTTCAAAATATTCATTCTCTCTTTATGGATGTATCTCTCCTCGAAACAGTCGTCAGATTTATTTTTATTCTTGTATGATTTCTGGATAAATTCACCAGAAAGGCACTATTACACATTGCAATGAAGGATAATTATATAAAAATATCTTTTAAATGATAATTTTGAAAAGGACAAGAAAAAGCCACAGATGTTTGTTTCAGATAGGTATAAAGCAAAATAAAAAAAATAAAATCAAAAGTAATAGGTAATATAATATTCTATTTACATAAATATTTTTGGCTTTGAATTGGATCCATGGTTTCAAGAGAAAACTGTTAAAATTTAATATATTACCTTTTTATTTTATTTTTCTTAAGTTGTTTGTTTTTATATGGAGAAGTAGAAATCAAAAGTTTTTTTCAAAGAAAAACATGCATTTTAAATTTCAAGTTCTATTAAAATTTTAAATTAATGATAATAATAATGGTCTTTATTGGTTGAAATAAGCTATGTAAATAAGAAAACATATTCAAATAATCTTTCTGAAGAAAATCATATCTTTGACGGAAATTTCGAAATTGTATACATAAAAAGTAGAGGTTTAAAGCTGAATCATTTGGAAACAATGGAAATTAATGAACTTTAAAATTCAAACATTTTACTAAATTACCAACTGGATTTAAGTAGATCACCATTATTGAATTTGTTTTCTTAGAAACCGATGTTATCCATGTAGAATTGATAAAATATGCTATCGGCAGTCATAATTGAGGATGTACCTTAGGTATATAAAAGTTGAGTAGATACTCTAGGTGATTATGATCGAGTAAGTACCTAGATAGGTAGTTCTCGATGGTGATTACATGGGGTATATAAAAATTAAAGTAAATAATTAACTTTAAGTATATTATTCACTACGAAAAAGCTACTGTGATAGCGAAACATGCCGTGATATTTTTGGAAATAAAGTTTGTGAAGATCAAATCGTGACGTGTAGTTCATGAAATTTCAAAGTTAATTGCATAAAAAAATTACAAAAATAATTTCGAGCGAGTGCCGTCCATACTATTCTGTAACTTTTCATGGCCTCGAACGTAAAGATACGAATATTTTGCTAACTCATCTATGAAATGTCAGTCCAAAAAAACGCTTTATTTTTCTTTGCACTGTTATTAAAACCCACTAAAACAGAACATCATTTTGATTTCGAAAACCGAACGTTATATGCCTTTCAAAACAACTGAACTATAGGAAACTGAATAACGACTACCACGCTTCGATTTATCTTACCATAAGTTTGCCATACTTTAGTCGTCACTCGGCGACTTGAGTGATTATTCCTTTGGTTTCTACTTCCATGGAAATAACACATTCTATTCTGTGCTTGCACCTTTGCAATGGGACGACGACGGATGATTGCCACTGGACTGAAGACTGCTACATGCGAAAAATTTTAAAAAAACGCAGCACGTGTTTCGCTATACAATGTCTTCTTTAGGTATGTCTTCACATATGGCGAAACACCTGTTGCGTTTTTGTAAAAGAATTTAGTTTAAATCTCCCAATAAAGTGTTTTTTGAATACGTTTTAGATTTTCATCAAATATTGGCCGATTACCTCAAATATTATTTTTTTAGGTGTCAACACCTTCTACTACTATGATTAATAACTTCCCGAACCACATAGGAATCATCATGACTATGTGCAAACCGCCAGCTTTGTAACATTGCACTCATTCCAACTCTAGATAAATTATCTCGAGAAGAATATCTGGTCGAGGTAGAGATCGAACTCAATCAAACAATCAATTTATTAGTTGAAGAAGTGTTCAATTTCAATACAGGAGCCAACATTGTAACTTACTAACTTACATAACACGTCAGATGTACTAAACAAAGACAGACACCAATCATACAAACATGAGTGAATAGATCAAAATCATATTTACCATTTGGTCATAAACCAAATCACTTGCATTTGGCTGATTCAACATAGAATAGTTTGTTATAAACTTGACATATTTCATTCGGTATATATTTTGAGTGATATTTCTTTCCATACTTCTTTTTAATTCATTCTATGATGACCGGTACATGCTTTCAGAATATGAATATCAAAATCAGATCTGTATTTGAATCTACCATTGGTAGATCTATGAGAGTGAAAACAATATACACGGAAATCCAAGTACTTTTTGGAATTTTATTAAGAGTAAAAAATGCAATCCTAGAATTCCCGGCATTAAGAAGGATGACAATAACTCTCATTCCAAACCTCAGGAAATCGTCGACGCTTATGCGAATTATTTTAAAAGTGTATACATCATATCGGATATCTCCCTGTGTGGTATGCTCGATAACTTTCCAAACAATTTTCCGGGTATAAATATCGAACATATTAATGAGATGAATATTATTAAGGCCACTCAGAAATTGAAAAACAAACTAGTTGTTGGACCGGACCACATATCAAGGTTTCTAGTAAAAGATTGTATCCACCCTTTATTAAGCCATTCGCTTCACATCTTCAACCTTTCACTGAAAACATCTACGTTTCCGAAGATTTGGAAAACAGCACGAGTATGTCCTATCTTGAAGAAAGGGGACGCAACTATTATAAAAAAATACAGGTCTACTTCTATATTAAGCAATTTCTCGAAACTTTTCGAAATAATTCTATACGGTTTTATCTATTACTCAATCAGAAATATAATATGGGACGATCAACATGGGTTCGTGGAACAAAAGTAATGTGTGACCAATCTTGCATGCCTTTCACAACATGTTTCAGACGCTTTAGAAGCAAGTTGAGGTAGTTTTTACGGACATGCAAAAGGCGTTTGACCAAATTGATTTTTACATCCTCATTCAGGGACTATAATCGTTTGGCTTTTCTAGAACTTTAATTGACCTTTTCACAAGCAGAAAAGCAATACGTAGAAAATGAAGGTTTTTAGTCCTCTTTGTACACACCTAGCTCAGGGGTACCACAAGGCTCGAACTTGTGGCCTCTTTTATCTCTGCTTTTCACTGATGAACTGCCCAAAACTTCTTTACGCTAATGATCTAAAGCTATACAAAGTAATTGACAATTATGAAGACTGCTTAGTTTTACAAAATGAAATCGATTTAGTTTTTTCACTATTATAATATATAAATTAGTTTGAACTTTATGAAAGTATAATTTAGTTTAAGACTTATATACAATTTATTTGTTGTATTGTGTTTTACCTGATCTGACATTGTTATATTGATCGCCTAAGCTTT
>WOGP01009849.1:0-10548 GCA_015342065.1 Leptinotarsa undecemlineata
AGATTCTCCATTTTTTTGATGAGCGCATGAATGCGCACCTTACCTATATAACGGGAAACGCAAATATGCGGAGATACTGTGGACAGGAAACGCACGAATGCAAGATCTCTGTATATGAGCGATATCACGTAAAAAGAGGCCCGTCACGAAAGGGTTAAGAAATAACACCTTGTTTGAAAGTATACACAAGTTAGTGATCAATTACAAAACAAATCAATAGAAACATGAAAATATTGAACTTTTGAAGAGTCACACTACATGTTCCGTTTTAAAGTTTATTCTTTTTTTTTTGAAGGGGTGCAAACCACAACGATAAACAACAAAACGCTTACCTTCTCAGTCATTTGCTGTACTTTCAGAAACGTTGACTTCTCCCTGAAACAAATTGAAAATACTGAAATAACGATACAATTGCCGATATTACATCAATTTTTTTCATAGTTATTCAGATAGGGGCGAAAATTTTGTAATCATACTTTCATTTGAACTATGAATTCATCATTATAAATTGATTTTTTTTAATATCAAAAAATTGAATACGTGGTTTATTCATAACGTAAGATATAGAATTACTTACAATGACCTGATGATGAATTGGGAAGATTCGCAGTGATTGTAAAAACATCTGAAAAAAAAAACAAGACACCAGTTAGTTTTATTTACATGAAACAAATCAAAATTGTATGAACAAATAAAATTTCAGTTGGTAGTGCATGTAAATATATAATCACTTTGTTCATATCTTGGTGATTAATTGATCATCATTAAAATTAACATGAAAGATAAGGTTTGCATAAATGAAGAGAGAAATACTTACACAATGAACTGGTAATAATTCAAAACTTGACAAGATTAGTTCAATGTTTCCAGTCTTAGGCATCTGAAAAAAATAATATTAATTAACCTCTAATGAATCACTCAAACATAAAATCAATTATGAATACATAAAACTTCAGTTGGTAGTGCATGTTAAGATATAATCACATTTTTCATATCTCGGTGATAAGATTGTCATCATTTCGTAAAACTTTACTCATAAAATTTTTCAATCAACTCCATATTTATTATTTATTTCAAGAGATTTTATGTTAATTAAATAGTCGCATCACATTTAGTTCTTCCTTGAAATTTGAAGTTTGACCTTTGATGTACTCCTTATACTACAATCGAATATTCAGAAGATTCCAAACAATATATTTTTCTAGAAATAATACCTCACAAATTTCAAGCTCATTTTGTTACAGCATCATTGAAGCCACAATTCACTATAACCTTGATGGAAATTGGGGTGGTCTTGGGAATATCATGATGATGTTACGGCTCATGTCGAAAACTTTTATCATAAGCTACATTCATAAACTCATTACCACTGATAAGAACTCTAGATTCAAAACATGTTGCAAAGTAATACTATTTATAGTATAGCTGTTCTAAAAATAGTTTGCGCATAAACAACATAAAGTGTCACTTGTTCATCTTCTGAAATACACTGGCCATAAAAAAAACTGATTGTGCATCGTGTCTGCGCATCTTTTCACGTGACATTTCTTCAAGTTCAGCCACTCTCACTATGCCATAAATTTCAAGCCTGAGAGTTAGTTGTGAGATTATACTTGGTCTGGTTGTTTCCATATCAGTAAGTACTTCTGCTGATTGTAAAGTGTGCGTTGTTCTCCTTTATAACAACTAAGTAACTAACACAACTGGAACATCCACCATACAGTCCTAACTTAGCACCATCGGAGTATCACCTTTTCTATTTTAAGTTTGATAGTGCCTTCTTGTCTACGAGTGATGCAACAGTCTATCCTCCCTTATCAAAAAGTAATTGAAATGTCTACATCGATCATATTTTCGAATCTTATGCAGTACGAGCTTTATATTACTGAAGAATGTTTATGAACAATCCAAAGTGAGCTTATCATACTTGGAGTGAGTTTATGAACTGAACCTTCGAAACTATCATCCTTCAGTAAGGACATTGCACAAAGAAAGATACACTTTTGAACCTCTGAGCAAATCAAAGCTTTAATAAAATAGTAAATAATTGGGCACCGTTTACATGACGTTTTTTTTCTTCTGTATGTTTATAAAATCTATAGCATTATTAGAAATATATTCTTTTTAAAACACCTTATTTCAACTCACCTACGGTTTCTACTGTGGTGTAGTTCCAATAATACTTTCATTAGGTCCTTTCCTGGAAACAACAGCATTTATTATATATGGGAAAGCTCAAAATACAAGAACTAAGCTTTCAATTGTATGAACTCAGTTGGTAGTGCATGTGTTTATGAATCATTAGAACTCATATCTCGGTGATAGTTTGATCATCATAACAAAAAATTACTAAAATTTCTTCAGTAATTATACAAGACTTGAAAGAGAACTAAGTTTTCTGAAAAAAATTCCACGGCCGACTTTCACCTCAAGAAAATTGTACAATGTATGTACTTTTATTTTACTCTAAACAATGTTTGACCGTAAGTTTTATTTATGAATTCCTCAAAGTAAGAAAATGTGCAAGAATCATATCTCAAGAGAAAAAAAATTGTTATATCAACCCCAGTGAATTTCCAATTAGCACATGCGACACATTTTCTTCAACAATAGTGTACCAATGACTCAATTCATCAATTTTCAAAACCTCATTATTATAGTGAAAGCAAAAGACAAATTAAAAGTTTGGTGTATGAATCAGCAAACCAAGTTGGAAGTCAAAATTAAAAAAATTCAAAGATGAAAGTGAAATTTAATAAAATTCAAAGTTCAAAGATAGAATTTAACAAAATGAAGAGTTGAAAGATTGAAATCTTGGTTGAATAACACTTTTATTGAATTGTTCAGAATTCTGTTAAACTGCAACTTCAGACTTTATATTTATTGAATTTTATTTCAAGAAAAACTTATGGCCCTTCCACGTCATTATACTTTTACAAAAAATGCCCAAATAAGTTTCTGTTCAAAGATTTGTTACTAACTTACAATTTATGACGTAACCATTGTCCCTCACTTGGAAAACTATACCTAAAACAAAGTTACTGCTTATAAGGGTGCAACATGATATTGTACAAAATATTGCACTTGTTTTGAGTCAGCTAGAGCTAATATTTCAAAATCACGAAAATCATTACAATTAAGTCATCATTAAGAGCCTATCCTTAAATTTATTTATTTATTTATTTCAATGGACAAGCCAATTTTTACAAATATCTTTTTATAAATTGTACATGTGCTTACAAAACTAAAGATACATCAGATGTTTTTAATCGACTTTTTGAAGAATAATAATGATGAATTAAACAATTCCAGGTTAAGATGGTAG
Source organism: Leptinotarsa undecemlineata (assembly GCA_015342065.1). Taxonomy (NCBI): domain Eukaryota; kingdom Metazoa; phylum Arthropoda; class Insecta; order Coleoptera; family Chrysomelidae; genus Leptinotarsa; species Leptinotarsa undecemlineata. The sequence continues at coordinate 3,326 of WOGP01009849.1, forward strand.
TGATTTGCTGATTTCAATATCCTACATATTGTTTCATTCTGACCATAATTGGTTCTACAAAAAGGAATTTTAAAAATATCACTATTTCTGGTTCTTCTATCATTCACAGAGAGAGTAGTACAAAGCTCAACTATTTCTGGAGAATCAATATAGCCATTTAATACTTTGTGGACAAACACAAGATCTGTTTCAATTCTCCTATGAGTTAAGGTGTTCATGTTCAATATCTGTGAGTAGTTATAATCTCTATTTAATCCTAACTGAAAAGCAACATATCTCAAAAATTTGTTTTGACACCCCTCTAATCTAATTCTTATAAAATTATCATCAAAGAGTAGGAAAACGACAATATCATACACAATTTCACTACTTGAGGTATTTTCTTGATCCTTTTACTTTCCAAAAGATTAATATGGTTTTTTTTAAACAATAATGGATTGCAATTCACGTATTTTTTATTCAACACATCTTTTTCCATATCATCGCACTTTTTTCTATCCCTTTTCATTCACTTATTGCCAAGTTTCTGGAAATTAGATTAAAATTTCATAATTCGTCACATGCTAACCTAACCTAAACCGACATAACCTAACTCAGTCTAACCTTACTTTAAAATTTTTAAAAACTATGCTAACCTGACCAGATGAAATTAGGTTAGATTTACCTAACCTAATAATTTTTAAACTTCAAAACATGTGCTGTGTTGTTACTTCCCTTTTCCAACTTATTTGTTACTATAATAACTTAAATGGAAATACACAATAATAGATATCCAATATTGTTACAATCTTCATTCGGGTTGGAAGGCAGTCGTGGTTTGAAACTGTATCCTAACGTTTCGCCAGCACAAGTGGCTGGAATAGTCAATATTACATATTTCCTTTTTTCCAATGAAAGCTTAAGCGCTTGCTTACTATTTCATTGTCACATTTTAACTGAGAATGCATAAATGTTACTGTCTTTGTTAATAGCTCCTTGATAATTGAAACTTGTTTACTCACTAATTGAATTGCTAGTCGAGTGTGCATAAATTCACTTCAAGATGCGCAGAAAGTGCCAGACTTGAATATCGACAAGTGAAAAGATTAAAAACTTACCATTATATCAAACCGGTTTTGTAGCTTTGCACTGCACGAATATTCTTGGAACATCAACCTTTTCCTTTTTGTTTACTGTTCTCCTATGAACGTATGTATTTCGTGAAATATGAAAACCAGTCTCTTCCAACAATTTCGAAATATGGTCTAAAGAGAAATAATAACTTCTGGTTCCATCCTGTCGCATGTAAAAATTCTCGGCAATTTTATGACCCGGCTTAAATCTCAACTGGGCCATATCATATAACCCATAGTCACGAAGCAATAAAATGCTGCCAGGTTTTAGTAAGTCATAGACGTTTTTCAAAGTTTTCAAAAACTTATCTGGGTGTATAGCAGACAGCACGAATATTAAAGTAGCTATATCAATGGAAGCTTTCTGCACTTCGCTGAAAATGTCTTCAGTTGTGATATCACACTGAAAAGCTCTCATTCTTTCAGCATTATACAGAGAATTGCTTTTCACCATTTCAACTGCACGTGGTGATAAATCGCAAGCAATCACAGTGAAATTTAAATTTTCCTCAATTAAAGGAAAAATAAAGTTGCCAACACCACAGCCTACCTCCAAAAGAGTTAGTGGCGTGGAGTCCGTATCATTTAAAAGTTCCTCAAATTCTCTGGTTGTCCAGTGACGGTCTTTAAAGAATTTTGCTTCATTTCTTTTATAAAACAAGTCCCAATGTTTCTGAGCATTGACTTCCAACATTCTAGCTTGGAAATCGCTCACTGTGCGGTTATCTTGCAGCTGAAGACATTTAATTTCTTCATCTGATAAAGGTTTTTGAAATTCACTGGTTTTCTCGATGTCCATTTTCGGGCATTCTAAAAATACCAAGCAATATGTAACAAGCTTTAATGTAAAACAAAAATCTCAAAGACAAATTATGAATATACCAAATGATGGCTAAGATAATTACAGTTAACTCACCTAATGTTTGATTTTGCAATTTTCATCCATAGCACCAACCTCTACCACTGGTAACTTTTTCATAAAGAAAATGTAGAATGCCAACGCCAACGACTAGAAACCGAGAGTGAGAGAGGGGGGATTGATGGAAGAACGGGTGGGAATATTCACGGTGTTGCCGCTGCTAATACGTTCGTCCACAAAGTCGAAGGGTGCTTTTTGCAAACAGCAGCTGCCTCACATGCACATATCACATGAGAAATTTTTCACTATCATGATATATAGGGCCATTCCCTTCCGCTATTCCGTCATGTATCGGCCTAAATATAACCCACTTGAAACTTATTCCAGGTAACATCTTTTAAATTTTCTGCAGTTTTCGTTAATGTTTAGATTATTTTCTAGTATTATAATTTTTAGTTCATTCTGTCGATATAAAAAGAAGTTAGGTAACTTTAAAATTACGCAGTACTGTTTCAGTTATTGAATTACTGAGTCATGAATCAGCTCAGAAGAAATATTTTCAGATGAGGAACTCCAACATTATTATTACATTTCATTTTGTCCTTCATTACACTATCATTTTGAATTTCTATTTTTTCAAGTCATCGAAGATATAAACTCGATTGATTTGATGACCCATCGTTTACAAGAGGATAGGAAAACACGAATTGATGCCAATCATAGATAATAACTGAATTAATAATATATAAAATAATAATATATAAAATATTGATAATAGTGAATAAATACAAGCTGTGATTCTTGTCAATAATAATGATAATATGCCTTCTAATTATGAATGGACTGACCCGTAACTGGGTGGTAATTATTAACACTACATTTTTTTATTGTTAACGCGATTTGCTGCTACCGTAGCTTCATCTTAAAGCGAAGTCATGTTTCTACGTGGCTACCATGAATACTATAAACATTTTGAAGTATCCCACTTTAATTCCGACTCAGATGAAACCCAACTCTAAAATCGATACGGCATCATTAAACATTAATTAGTGTGACCACAGAATGTTCATTTTTCTGTGATGTGGATTTGTGGTGAAATCAAGAAACATATAAGTATTACGCTCTAAGACTATTCCCTATTCTTGAATCACTCGCGAACAATTCTCAGTTTTTTATTTCATGCTACGATCATCGGTAGGCATTCATACGCATCGCAGAGATACAAGTATGTCAGCTTACTTGACGTTTTTTGATTGGCAATTTCATCGCATATATGCGAATATTTTAAGAATACCAATTTCTCAGGAATTGTTCACCATAACTCTTGCGCAAGACGAGTGATTCAATAATTGTTTGTTCCTGCGGCATTGGACTAGATATATCACGACCACTTACTTCGACTAGGAAGTGAAGAGTACATTTCGTGGACGTTATTATTGATAATACAATACAATAATTATCGTATTAGCTTCCAATCTATGATTTACTTTGGTAATGTCGGTAATCAGGCCGAATGTTGATAGATTCGACGAAGTCTTCACTTCAACAGAAGGAATACTAATGTACAAACAGAAAGAAAATACATTTCATTGTTAAAAACGAAGTTAATTATATTATAGATTACAAAGGATGCCTATATTCTTTCGAGCAAGTCTTCTACGATCTATGGAATTCGAAAATGGGTAATGGTTTAGGTTTCGAACCCAAAAACTAAGAAGAAGAGAAGCATTGTTTCTCTGTGGTGCGGTTATGTTTTTTAAATTTTATTAGACAAGAGAGAATTTTCTTAGATATCTGTGTTGAATTTGTATGTCTTCATTCTTCATGTAATACCAAATGAGATTATTTCGAGTGCAATAAAGGACGACTGCTTATATTTCTCGAATATAGAGGTAAACATCACTCCAAGGAGTCATGCCGAAGGTACCTAAGAAAATAAGATTCGCAGTGGATGACTACAAATCTGAAACTGTTTTTACAAAATTATCGTCCACTGAAAAAGACAAATCAAAGAAGAAAAAGCAATCTGTACGTATTGATGAGGATTATGAACCCAGTTCCAACATTACCAAGGAATCAAAATTACGAACACCAACACCATATAAATCAAGAAGTTCTAAAAAAAGAAAATTGGTGGTATCTTATAGCAATGAATCTTTTCAGGAAGATTTAGCACATTTCATTTCTCCTTCAAAATCAGAATTACCTGAAGTCATTAGTGGTGGTGAAGAAAGTAGTAATTCATTTGATTTCGATGATTTCTTTTTTTCACGGGACCATAGCTTGAACGACTCAATCACTGAAGCTCACTCTGGAATAGACTATGAACTTATTAGTGAGGAAATGAGAAAAGCTAACATTTGTAGAAAGCAAGTATCTGTTTCCTCAGAAAATGTCAGTAATGTGAAACAAGTACAAAATGCAGAGGAAAATAAAAAAATCGTTTCAAACATCAATGTTTCCGTTCAAGTGGATGTAAACGAATTGAATGGTAGGTGTATTGAAGAACCTATTTTAGAAAATCCACCGAACGAATATGAACAAATTAAAAATACGTTGGCAGAGGAAGCTGTTCTTTCACATTCTAATGTTAACGATACATCAGAGTGTACTAGTAAAAAGGGTTGTCGAAAGAAAGTAGCACAATATTATAAAATGAAAGATGAACAAATAGTACTGCTGAAAAAAAATAGTTCTGTACCCTTCTTTGGCTTGTTTACATTGAAAGTTATTCATGGAAGTATTGAGGTCCTCGGCTGTGTTCGAAATAAACATTCTAAGGAAATCAACCTTTATTCTCCAAGAGGTTCAGCTTTGCTCGTAATAAAAAATGTCACAGAAAAGGATGAGGAATGTATCCCGCCCGAAATGTTCTCAAATTTGAATGTACTCAATGGATTAAAAGACTTCGTCGATAGTGAATGTGTTGCAATTTTCAAATACAGTGAATTAGATGTAGACTGGTTGAGGTGCACTGAGAATCATATTGCACAGCAAATATTTCCCAGATTCGACGATAACAGGCCCCGAGTTGAATTTGAGCCGGAAGATGACTGGAACGTAGTATCTGAAAGCCCTTTCTGGGATATGGTCCTGAGTTCCGTTGATACGTCAACAAAATTATTAGTAACTGGAGGGAAAGGCGTTGGAAAAAGTACATTTATCAAATATTCCATAAATCGATTATTGAACCGATATGATAGGATAAGAGTTATCGATCTGGATCCTGGTCAGTCTGAATTTACCGTCCCCGGTTCCATTTCTGTTCTCACTGTAACAGAACCAATTTGTGGACCAAATTACACTCATCTTAGGAGACCTGAAAGGTATGTTCTTCAGTTTTTGTAACATTTTAGGCCCCAAGGGTGAATTTAGGTCGTGAATTTGTGGTTGTACTATGTCTGGTAGTGAGTGCATTTGAAATGTGTGTTGAATATGAGTACTATGTTTACAAAAATATCCGACAAGGGATAAATGAATAACAAAAATAATATTTCTTGGTTCAGATATGGGAAAATACTCTGATACTTTGATTTTTTTATTTTTCAGGTCATACCTTTCCAGTATCAATGTAGATGATCTTCCAAATTACTTCAATACCATAAAATTACTCTTGGAGGAATTAGACACCAAGCAAAATATTCCTACCCTGATAAACTACATGGGATTCACTCAGGGTGTCGGTTTAAAAATTGTCTCATCCGCTATAGCTTACATCGTTCCCACAGATGTTGTTCAAATTTCGAGTCAGTCCTCCAAGAAAAACTTCAAAGAAAAGCTGTCACCGAATACCGTGCGGAAATACTGTTGTTTTTTTGAAGGAGATCCATCAAATATAAACTTCAAGTTGCATGAGTTGCCTTCGATGAATGATAATAATACTGGGTGGACCGTGGGATCCAGGCAAGCACGGGAAATGTGTGTTTTGAGTTATGTGGGACAAATGATGACCAGGGGTGTCAACTCTTTGACGAGATGTGAAAATTCAATGTACGAGTAAGTATGATGAGCAATTGTTCTAGTTTGTTTTGGATTTTTCTCCAGACAAAAATCTTATTTGGATCACATTTTTTTAAGAAGTAAAGAAAATTTTGATCATTTCAAACTATGACTGTGAAATCACAGACCGTTTGCCAATACTTTTAGAAATCGACCTGAAAGAAAGTGAAAATACTAGTAATGAAGTTAATTATAAAATATTTTTAGGTTGTGAAAAATTATTTAATAATTCTTTGACTGAAAATTTTTATATATTCTTTAAGATTCATGATTCTGAAAATTTGCCAAATGGTATAATGAGAGGAATAGAAAATCATGTTGATATTTATATTGAAAAGGTTATATTTTTGGGAGAGAAAATCATAAGAACAAATTCTCACCTATTATAAAGTATGGAAATGAATCAAATATATTTGTAATGTAGCATTGGTAGAAAAGTCCCCATTTATTTGTTTATTTTTAGATTCAGCTAAAGCTTTCGTTTCAATAATAGTTGTTGTTTTTAGAAGGAAAATAAATTGGTTTTCTTGGTTTGAGTTGTAAATTGATACAGAGACCATTTTGGTTAGAAAAAATGTTTAATTATGGGGTTCCACAAGGAACAGTTTCAGGGCCTGTATTGTTAACGTATTTCTTGATGATTTTTTTTAATTAACCACGAGTGGTTTTATAATTAGCTTTGCAAACAACACTGTCATAGTTTATAAATCAAAAACATGGAAATGTCATTCAAATTGATTTTGAAAATTCGGTTCAATAACAATTTGTTAACTCTCAATTTTGAGAAATCACATCTTCCATTTACTTCTTATCGAAATCATCTATCATTTAATCTAATTTAGAAATTGAAGAAATAGGCTAAATCAGATATTTAGGCATTATTATAGACATACATTTGAAATGGAATTATAAAAATTATTTATTATCAAAGTTTAAAATATTTTAAGCCTAAAACATATGGAGATGATTGATTTCTGTTTAGACCAATCTCGATTGAACTATAGTATATTATCATGGGGAGAAGTTGATAAAGCTTATTTAAAAAAAATAGAAATAATATAAAAGATTGCATTAAATATGAACATATTTATAATACATGAAACAAAAATGAAATTACCACTGAAAATAAAATATTCAAAGTAAAATCACAAAACCTTGGAAAGTTCTCGAAAAATGCAATCAATCATTCTTATGATACTAGAAGTAAAGATTTACTGCAAATTCCCCACCATCGATTGAAGAAAACTCAGCAA
>WOGP01009850.1:0-10548 GCA_015342065.1 Leptinotarsa undecemlineata
GTTGAAGCTGGGATGATTCTGCAACGTTATATGGCTGACGGACTGTGAATAGCCATGATGCTCCCTAGGTGGCTCGTAGAGTTATTATCATTGCCTACCCAGGACACAAGGCTAAAAACCAATGTATAGTCAATGTCAATGACACCCAAAAAAGCAAACAAACATTCAACAGTATTCTTCAAACTAATGGAAACATCAATCAGGTAGGTTCTTCTTTCAAAGGTGTCCCACTTCGACTATTTCCTTTAAAAAATTGAATATAAACAGGTATAGCAAGCGCCAAACGCGATGGCGAGTGATCGCGCAAATTACTATTGGATTACGATAAGCCTCTTGCCGGCCAGTGTCGTACCTATAATTAGTTTTAATAAGGGTAGCAAATGGAACATGATTTCTTAGTAATTTCTTTTCATATCTTACTTAGTATTATAGGTAGTAGTACCAGTTCATTAAAATGGTATATAATGACACACTCTGGATGTCTGTTTTTTTTAGACAATGTCATTTTTTTCAGAACCAAAACAAATTATTCAGACAATGCCAAACGCCAACAGCATTGGAGGCAGGGCTGCCAGAGCTAGTGTTTTCGTACTAGATCTAGTGACTTCGGCCAATGTTTAGTACGTTAGTGCTACATTTAATATGTCTAGTACATTTTAGCAAATAATTTATGTTTAGTACAATTTTTAGTACAAATGAGAATCTTTTGTCAAAATAGTCAATTGCCATTGTCAATTGCCATATTTGAATTGCAAACAAATGTAAACCACGGTAAAAAGTGTTAGTCATTTTGATAATACAAATTATAATAATGGACAAGTAAGTTGTGAATTGTAAATTATAATTGATAATCATATATCAATACGTTTTATTTTTAAAAGTTTGTTATACGAGAAAAAAAGGAGGTTGCTTTAGAACTAGAACCGGTCAATGGAAATGAAAGTATTGTTTCAGAAATTGACAGTGATATTAGCCAAGCAGAATTCGAGATTAGATACCCTTATTTTAACCATAACAACGATAATATGGATAATATGGAACAGTTAGTTTCTATACAAGAGGTATAGTATAGATCCATTTGTTTTGTTAACATGTAAATAAGTTTTTTTGTTACATTTTTATCTATTTAGGATTTTTTTAGTTACTATACAACTGATATATATATTCAAATAAGTTTTTTGTTGTCATTGTTTATGGTAGATATTTATATCTGTATGTATTTCAGAAGATATTTTTATTTTAATAAATGTATATATTCATTTTTTATTTATATAGGTCTACAGTAGGTAACAATGTGAAGTTTTGTACATTTGTTATTATGAATAAATCACTAATTAAAAGTTCCCGCAATTTACTTAGTACTTTTTGTGTTCGGTGTTGGTGCTTTTAAGTCCGTTTTGGTACATATTGATATTTATTCTTTTTAGTACATTTTCTCCGAATTTAGAACTTTTTCTTTCATGATTTAGTACAGTAGTACTAAATCATGAAATTGAAAATCATGATTTAGTGCATTTTCATTCTGGCAGGTCTGATTGGAGGACAAATAATAATACGCCTCTATATAGAGCATTTGTATGTCTTGCAAGAGCTGTATAGTGGGCGCTACATTGAAAATGAGTTCGCGTGCATGGGGCCTGCCATCACGTTTGGCGCTTGCCGTAGGCATCTTGTGAAAGCTAACCGTAGTTAAACGTCAAATCACCAAAGCATGGCACGCATAGGTATCATCCGACACTCCTGAGTTTTGAACTATGTGATAGTCATAATCATAGTCATGAAACACTGATAGATAGGTACTGATTTGTCAAAGTACATGACTTGAAACGAAACATCTAATGTCAGCACAGAACCCACAATTCATTGAGAATATTGTTCCAATTTTTAATTGCAGAAGTAGTGAAGAGAACTAGTGAATAGGTACTCGCAAAATTCGTCATACAATTTCATTATTGTAATTATTTTCTTAAATGAACATTTTTTTATTCATAAAACGGTTTTTTTTCACCATATATGGTTTTAAAATAAGGATATAGGATAAAGGATATTTCTACCATCTGAAATTTTTATTGTTAGGACCGATTTCGGTTTATAATAAATTTACGATATATTTTAATAAATTCGATAATATTGCATTCATTTATAGTTTGATTTTGGGAACTATCCAAAAAGTTCCTTGTAAAAGTGTCATAACTTTCATAAACAGTCATGTTTATATTAAAAAAGTTTTTGACTGACCGTATCACCGAAAGTACAGTACGCCAAGTTTTGACTTATTGATCACCGATCACCACTCTAATCAATATTTATCAAAAACTACCACGAGTCTAAAAAATTCAATCCTACATAGAAGGTGATAGATAGGTTGATTATTATTTTATTTTCCTTCAACTTTCTGTTATCTTGGTTGGAGATACTTTAAACTTCATAAGACAGAACCGAAAGCAAATTTGCGACTATTATTTACCGAAACAACCAAGAGTAATATTGTAATAAATCACAACAATAAAACACATCAAAAATTTGTAGATTATTCATTACTCTCAATAAGTGAAATTGAGAATTGCATTCTGCTTTCTGCAGGGACAGGAACAAATCAAAATCTTTGCCCCGCCTCCATTCCCCTCCTAAGGAGCCTCATACCATTAGTGATTGGTTGCCTACCGTCTACTCCATTTCAAACTAGCGGCATCATGCGTCCTCGTGAGGTTAAGAGATGATGCAATTTTTTAACAGAATCCGTGCCGCTACCTGGAAATTAAACAGGGCGAACGAACTATAATCGCAGTGGGGGTTGAGCGCATGTTCTGCGATCGACACACTGGGATATCAAGGAAATTCTCTCAGTTGTCGTCTCTCCCTTTAGTGAGTTTGGTTGTTAGTTTGTTATACATGTTGATGACTGTATATTTGCGTTTAGTTCGTGTACTGTGATAGTTTTTTGTTGGTGTAATCCAGAAGCTTTGTATTCCTGACAAAATGGGTGAGTCATGAGATTTGTTTATATTTCTTGGGTTTTGTGTAATTTGGAAAAGTTACTCACTCAATTTCCATCAAATATTGAATTGGTTTTCAAATATTCACATTATTCGAATTGCTGTTAGGTAGGTACTCAAGAAGTGGCTATTCGCATGTAGGAAGGTATTAATCTTTCACTAAATTTTGCAAATCATATCAACAAGAGGATAGAGGTAGGTACATTTTCACCTAACCAATACAGACCGTGGAGCACAAATTCCTTAAATCAATGAATTGTCAAATTCCCTAAGTAGGTATGACAGTGCTGGATATTTTATACGCGGAGCGTTAAAAAACTGGTGAAACCAACATTTTGTTACTTTTTTGAAACTTCTAACGTTGGAGTCCAATTGCATTGATTTTTGTTTTATTATATACCTAGTCCTAGTACAAATTCGTTTGGCATTATGACACATAACTTGAAGTGCCGTATGTTGGTGGTATAGCTTCTTTTTCGTAGATATTTTTAAGCTATTTTTAAAACTCCTTGTGAATTTTACCAGCACTCAAGTGGGATTAATTTTTTTATCAACTTTTTAAGTGAACCCCCCTTTTACAGTTGTTTTTTGAATGATCTGTTTCAATAACCTATTTCAGGAGATGAGGCTTTAGAATTGATGTACCCCTTGTTTGTAGAAGGAGTTTGTGGAAGAGCAGTTAATTAATAACGATTTATCGTTATAAAAATTGAACTTTGCCTTTTGTTTCCAAAGTATTCATATTTTTGTACACACTGTTCATTAACTATTGAACCTTATTAGTTCACATCGAGACTTTTGGTAGATAAATTTGTTTCTTATTGAATTTTGGTTTAAAAGATAGATAACAATTCAAAACCAATTCGTAACAAGTTTATGAAATATTTTTAGAAAACGTTCGTTTCTTAAGAAAAAAAAGTTGTTTTTCTTAATTATCCATAATTGAACAAAAAATGTGGAAAACTTCCAAAGAAAAAAAAGGAAGAAAATTACAGCAAAAACTGTTGTTATTGTAGTTATTTTTCTTCCTTTCTTTGGACATTTTTGTTCAATGATGGGGAAGTAGAAAACCAAAAAACTTTTTTACCAAAAAGTTTATGAAGAAATTGATTCAATTGGAGTGCTGGTAATATCTAAAGGGTGTTTTGAAGATAGACTTAAAGATTTACCTGTCATTTGAGAAAAGGGAAGACTATTTCTGACATAATGAGACCCTTAGTTATGTGTTATAATGCCGAATAAATATTTTGTATAATAAAGAAATGCAATACATTAAAAGTTTTCAATAGTAGCAAATATTTGGTTGCTTTTTTTTCCTTTGGTGTACCTGATGTTGTGGCAATCAACAATTTGCAAATATAAGTTTTCTTTATTTAACGGACATATATTTTTGGTTAACTCAGGAAATATAATTTGAAGATAAATCCCAAAAATCATTCCATTCAAGTTATGTATGTATTGTATGTTTAAGTAGGTATGTAGATTTATTTCTTTTCCAATTGTATTCGATATGTGTTCAATTGAAGATTCAAGTGATCAACTTATGTTTGACAAAAAAAATCCAACTCTAGTTGGCAAGTAAAAACTTAGCTCTGTCCAAAAATGAGAGGTGGTTAAAAATTCATTCAAAATTCAATATTTGCTTTAGGGTGTAATTATTGGTACTTACACATTTTTCATCTAGTAGGTATGTTATGACGTAATCACCATCCTGGTAAAAAATATTTTCCTTCTATAAAGTACTTACCTGATTTTTATTCATAAACGTTCTGGCGTTTTGATATATTGGTTATTATCTTAGGTTACATCGAAATAAAATCTCTGCTTCTTTGATACTGAACGAAATACCTAAATGAAGTCAATATTAGACATCTGCTAGTGGATTATGTAAATGACCTATTGTCCTGAACAGATTTAAACCAATTGAAATTCGTACAGTGATTCACTCTTGAATTTTTATTTCTTTTTTAAAAATGCAGATGAATATCATGCACCTACCTGTCTGGCAAAGCAAAGTATGATCGAGATTTATCTACGAATTAATGTATTCCAATTCTAGATGACATATTATTCATGACTAATTTGGAAGTTTTATGTGTAATGTCTGATCGAATTTAGAGGTGTAGTCATTCAGTCCAAATAAAAAAAAGTACGATATCGAAAAATCAAATTCTTCAATTGTTTGGTGTCTCATTTAAAATTAATGAGTCAATCAGAGTGCAAGCCACCTTCAACAAGTCATTTGATATTGAAATTAACAAATAATCATTAAACTTGTCAACTGTAGTTCTTAAAAATCAACCCCTTTTCAGCGTACTCCTTTCCATACCAATTCACATTTCAAAAATTTCAAATGGGAATAAGACTCGGGTGACACCTTATTTGAAAGGCTTCAGTACCTGGTAATTTCTTACCGCAAAATATCTACAGTAGTAGTCTGCGTCTCGTATACTTTTGATTGCAACCATCTTTATAGAAAAATGTCCAGTGGAGTCAAATGGGGAAATCTAACAGGCCATTCTGTAGAACATCTACTTCCAATCCATTGACCCGGCAGTGGTCACAGTGGTTAGAGTAGTAGGCTGCGTCTCGTATATTTTTGATTGCAACCCGGTTCATAGAAAAATCGGGAGTTAAACCGGGAAATCTGAGGGGCAATTATGTAGAACATCTGCTTCCATTCCACTGACCCGGCAGTGGTCACAGGTTAGAGTAGTAGGCTGCGTCTCGTATAGTTTTTATTGCAACCATTTTCATAGCAAAATGTCGGGTGGAGTGAAATTGGGAAATCTGAGAGGCTATTCTGTAGAACATCTGCTTCCCATCCGTTGACCCGGCAGTGGGTGCAGTGGTACTTCGCTATGGAGAAAAACCATCTGAAAAACTCATTTCGCAATAGAGTACCGTACATCAATAGAATAGAATATGGTTTCTAATATTGGGATGTGAATCACAACAGTATCGGAAATGTTGATGATTCACTATACCAATCAGATAAAGGGTACTTACCTTCATCCGCGACACATGTGGTGTAAAACAAAGCTGGATTACTGTTGATGATGAATTTCGAGAGGATCGCACAAAATTAACTCTCTATTTAATACGTTCAATTCATTCTGTATATAAGGCTGGAATTTGTTTCGATGAAAAATTCTGAAACCGTCTGCAAAATCAATGTCTTCGTTACTGACTATTTCTGAACGAATAATTCTATTCAAAAACACGGCTTTGCAGATTTTTTCATGTTCGTAGTATAAAACAAAATATAAATAATAAACGAAATCAAACGACATCAATAAAATACTCTAATAATTTGACATAAACATCTTCTGCAATAGGTAAATAGGTGGTGAGATTTAGGAATATTGTACTCAAACATGAAATTTTCAATCGTAAATTTTCTTTTATGATATTTTGAACGTTTCAAATAGAAATTGTGTGTTCAGGTTGACCTGAACTGAAAATATTGTTTTATTTTTTTGCATATTGCTGTAATCTCGAAAATATTTTAGGGTTGTATACCTACAGAATTGAATGACTTTTCTGATAAGTTGTCATTCCGATTATTTCCATTTAAAATTTTCGACTTCAAGGTTGCTATGGAGGGTGTATAACGCAGGGTTTGATTTTCACGTAGAAATGTGTCCCAAGTTGACGTGTTTCCCGATTTGTGTATAATCTCAATATCAACTGATTTATTCCAGGTAGCCTTCAACTGGAATTCCCTGTATATGCATCCTGTTTCGAGATATTTTTGTTTTCTGATTTTTTACTACTGCACACACCTCAAACTGCATTCCATTGTTGGAGTTCCTCATATAATTACCCAATAATTTCACACCTTTCTATAGGAAATATCACCAAATTTAAAAATATTTCCAGACGTCATCTATATATGATATCCATTGACAAAAATGGTGTCAAATGAGCTGCCCATTAGTCACAATTCATACTTACTCAATTCGCTTATTTCAAAACACTCTTCGCTGGTGAAATGTCAACAAGAAAGGTGTGTCTGTGTGTGCTTTATTATTTATTGGAAAAAAGGCGTGTGAAAACTACAAGTCAAATATAGCGACTAATTAGAAACAGATAAATTAATGTGGGAAAAAAGAAAATTACTTGAATTTGCGTCACATACTTAGTTACTTTCAAAGGGGAACGGTTGCTACAAGAAGAATGTTAGAAACTGAATTTTACGGCGTTGTATAACAAGTACTCATTCTCACTTACGAGGTCTATTCAATAAATAAGGTGAATGTTCAAAGTAAAAAAGTAATTATATGTTGGTACACTTGTCTCGAACATATGTTCAGAGTTTCAGCTGCATTTAGCATGTTCAGTTTGTTGGCGAAAGGCATACAAGTTAGCGAGTATATTACTTTTTCTGCGATTTTCTACTATCGAAATAATGGATCAAAGAATTTGCATCTAATTTTGTGTAAAAAATGGAATCAAGTGCTCAAAAACATTTCAAATGTTGACAGTTGCATACAGTGATTGAGCTCTGGTCAAAAACATGTTTACAAGTTCTACAAGCTTTTCACAGAAAGTCGAGGAGATTTGAACGACGACGTTCTTCTTGGACGCCCCAGCACATCAACAACCGAAGAAAATGTTGGGAAATTGAATAAAATTGTTATGGAGGATATCGGCATATCGATTGGCTCATTCCATGTAAGTTTTTCGCAAATTTTGAGCATCTAGCAGAGAAGTTCGTTCCAAAAATGTCCCGTCTCATGCGCATGGCTCAGGAATTGTTGAATGACTTCAACGACGATCCAGATTTGCTCGGAAGGCTCATTACTGGTGATGAATGCCAATGGAAAAGCACAGGAGTGCCAATACCAAAAGAGCATGCCAAGTTCGATCAAATGGCGAAGTTTCGCACACTTTTTTTTTTCGATTACCGTGGCAAAGTGCATCATAAGTTCTTACAACATAGTCGTACGGTGAATGAGGAGTATTATATTGAAATTATGAACCGAATAATGCAGCTGCTCACTTGTTCGTAGTTTTTAGCCAAAAACAACACCGTAATCATGCCTCAGGCACCATATTCACCAGATTTGCCCCCCTGCGACTTTTTTCTTCTCCAAAGATTTGGACAGATCCTCGAAAAACTAACTTTTTGTGATAATTGAAGAGATAAAAACCGAACCGCTGAGAAAGCTCAAGGACATCAAAACTGCTTCGAGGATTCGAAAAAATCCTGGCACAAGTGTATTATATCTGAGGGAGACTACTTTGAATGAGACAAAATAGAAATTGATGATAAGAGAAATGAAAATTTCTCTTTTCATTATGATCTCCTAACACGTAGTAACGGCTACATCCATCAATGTATTGAAAGAAATTGATGAATAAACAGACCTCGTAGTTCTCTTGCTGAAAGGTACTCTCACCTCGAGTTTGTTAACAGGCTTGTGTATTCAAACTCATTTAGGTACCACCCAGGAGGCTGCAGTGTTTTCTGGAGACTTGGACTAAATGGACAAGTCAGACAGCTCCCAAAGTACAAAAAAAAACCGGCTGAATCAATCAGAAAAATTTATAAATTCAAAGTTACTTCGTAGTTTTTTATCATTTCTACCATTCCATCTGAATACGAAATATATGACTCAGATTTATCCGTATTGTAGAGTTTCCTGCCAGACAAATAGATGCCCATTGTGGAGTCGAAATAATTTTCCGGAATTGCAATTATAAAAAAACAAATTTCATGTGAAATTCCGATATTTTTGATATTCATCAACTTGTTGTAGTATTCGTTATATAATGTAAAAGTTGCAAAGCTAGAACTATTTCTCCATGATAAATTGAACTCACAGTAAAAATATCAACGGCTGCAATTTTAAAAATATACTGGCCTCTTTATCGCCTAATAGTTCAAAATTTATAATTTCTTAATACGAAAAGCATTTGGAGATTTGAGTGACTTCAATGATTGACATATTTTCAGTAATATTAACAAGACTCCCATGTAACCAAAGAAATAAATTATTTTGTATCTGTGTTACAAAAAAAATTCAGTAGCAATGTTGCACTCATCAATAAATTAAAAATTTCAGTAAAAACTAGCAACCAACCCACGAACCTGTTAATTCCTTGCTGATACATTTTTATAATTTCACAATAAATTAGGTGAATGATGAAATAATCGAATTATTTATTAATTTGCCGAATTAGTCATCCTGAATTATCTCTCATATAATCATCAGGGTATCAAATGTGAGTCATCCGATTCAATTAACTTTTATGTCTTCAATTGGAAGGCCTCAAATTATGTTATGTTTCTCGACCCGCCTGATCGATCTAGACACAACCCCGGCTAAGACGCAAGAGATGAGGCGGAAAGAAAATAACAAAACATTCATACCCCACATTAGAGATTGCATAAAATGAAATTTGCGCTCTCTTACAGTTTTACGATCCATTCCAAGAAGGATGTATATATAGAGTCGCATTCGTCAGTCTCGCTTGTTTTTTGGTTGTTGGTATACATAAGTGGGTCGGGGAAATTTGGCCATTCGACAAGTTTATGAAAAAGCGGGTTGATGCTCTGACGCCCAGACTTGTTTCCTTGCCAAATCGCGAAATGTTACACCATCGTAGAATGGAATGGTATGGGTTTACTCTCCGAAGCTTGGAACTTCCCAAAATAAGCACTGTAGTAAACTACAACTTTTGAATGGTTGTTTTTGGGACTGTTTCCGATATGTGCATGGGACGATACCGAATTATACTTAGATATATTGTTCCTTATTCTATAATGAGACACATACATAAGATAACATGGAGTATTTGAAACACGAGAAGTAATATGGAAAAGGTTATGGCTTTCTAGTTCTGCATCTTTATATAGAAAATGTAGGAAAGTTCCGACAAAATACAATGGTTGGAAGACTTGATGAACAGTGTTTAAACACCTTGTTGTATCGATTTCACTATTTATTCAGGGTACGATTATTAGGAAAGATATTTTACCATCGGAACAAGTTGCAATCAATCATGGTGTGTAGGCCTTCATTGCCAGTGTCTAACAAATCGTCCGGTGTTTACGGGTTCAATAGCCGCAGGTTTTATATTTGTGAATTGCTGCGATGCACACTCAAAAAGGTACTTATGCATTTGTTTTTATAACAGAAACAGGTGCAGTTATATTAAGATTTTTAGCAACAGGCTTTACGGTCATGCATTTGCACAAAAAGGTGATATTTAAAGGGTTATATTTTCAGGAGTGACTAATTTTTGGAAAAGAACGTTTTTGACTTCCATCTACTTCATCTTGTTACAAAAAATATGGGAATCTTCCAAAGAAAGGAAAGAAGTAATCCATTTTAAAATAAGTAACTCTAGATATGGATGTGAAGATCATGCAGAGAAGTAACTTTCAGACACAAACTGAAACAACTACTTTCATATAAACAATGAATTAAACGAAAGGAAAATTCTTTAGAAACAAATACTTTCACATGCTCACTGAATTATACAGAAGATTAGTTATGGATTGAATTCAGATATTCAGAAATGAATGGTAAATATATGTTAT
>WOGP01009851.1:0-10547 GCA_015342065.1 Leptinotarsa undecemlineata
GTTATTTTTTGCTTAATATAATCGTTATTTTCAACTAGTCATTTTTTAATTCTTCTCTTTTATTTTAGGTGTCTCAGGGATTTCAAATCATTTTATATATTAGACAATGGAAGTCCGAACTAGTGAAATTCATCATGAAATATTGTCAATCACGTTCAAACAAAGTAATTGCTGTAAAGTATCACTTTGTCGACGTTTCTAACACTTTTGAAAAATTGTTCAATGCGTGAATGTGTAGGCTATATCTTGAAAATCATGTATTTTTTTCGGTAATAGTTAGTATATTTCATTTTAATTTCCAAAAAGGGTTTCCTGGTTAGGCCCGGCAATTAGTGTTACTAATTGTAGAAACAAAACACGAAAAAGTTCTTTCTCGTCTTGACAAGAATACCGATTTCCTCGACAAGAGAAAGCATTCTCTTGTCTCCACTTTTCTTGACGAGAGGATGGTCTTAGTGATCTAAATTTGTAGTAACCGGTAATAAGATTGCGGTTGCTGTATTTCTCAATATTCGCCAATGCACTGCCTATAGGATCGATTATCTCTGGCTAGGAAAGGTATAGAATCGACCATAACTGGCTGGATCTGTACCATGCTGGTAAACAAAACTGCAACTATGACTCCTTAAGGCGAGGCCATTAGGTGCAGGGTCACCAGATGCTGCCCTCAAGATGGGGTACTATCTCCCCTTCTGAAGTCGTCTGCTTGATACCCTTAACAGAAAAAAAGTAGATCTGCAAGCTTATGTAGATGACCTTGTCATCTTGGCAGGGTCCACGTTAGAATGGGTATTTTGTAATATCCTCCAAAGTACGATGTACGTTGTTCACAGTTGGTGTCTGAGAGAGCAGATGTCTGTCAACGCCAGCACAACTGCGATAATCCCCTTCACCAGGAGGAGAAAATTGGACAATCTAACGACAATTTCCCTCAATGGTGAGATCATTCCATTTGGAAAAAACTCATCTGGAACACTCACTTGGAAAAAGTTTTACAGAAAGCCAGACTGTCCCTATGGGCATGTCGAAGGATTTGTGATAAAACTTGGAGTTTAGGTCCCAAACGAATATCCATTGGATTTATGTGATGATTGTCAAATCAATGATCACTTATGGTGTAATTGCCTGGTGGTCAAAAGCTTTACAGAAAACGGCCCAGGCGAAGCTCTCTGCCATACAGAGACAAGCTTGTCTGGCCATCAATACCACACCGTCAGCGTCCATGGTGATCCTTCTTGATATACCTTCTCTCCACATTCTTCCAGTCACAGCATTCTGAAAATGACCTCTGACTGTATGCCTCCAACTTTCAACCACGAACTGCCTTATAAAGTACTCGTCCCGAGTAGAGAGGACTGGATTCACCGGGGGAAGGAAATATTAAGAGCAGATAGTTGTTGGTTCACAGATGGATCAAAAACACCTTCCGGTTCTGGTGCAGGTGTTTTCAGTCACAGGCCCTATCCTGCGATATCTATATGCCTAGGAACCTATGCGACTGTATTTCAAGCGGACATTTACGCTATTGAATTGTATGCGGAGAGATTGGAAGAATCCAACCTCATACACAAGTCAATAAAAATATTTTCGGAGAGTTAAGAGGCGTTGGAAGCTCTTGGTTCCTACCGAGCAACGTCTAAATTGGTACCAAATTGCCAAAAACGACTCTCCTCGATAGGAAGACTTGAAACAGATTGTCCCCGGGCCCTACTGGCCTGGAAAGCAATGGGGCTGCTGACTCCCTTACAAAGGAAGGTGCTGCAAGCAGCTTCATCAGACCAGAACCTGTCATTTAGCATCTCTTAAGGCTTTGCCATCAAAGATTGAACACCTGGATGGCAAGAAGATTTATGAACTTCTGTCAGAATCTTCCAGGATTGGCTCACTTCAAGGTGTTTATTCACCCTTTGAAGTTTGATACGAAACAGTTATTGGACTACAGTAGGGATGAAGTACGATGTCTGAGAGGCCTTCTTACAGGTCATTGTCATTTGAATCATCATATGCAGAAACTCGGACTGTCGGAAGGTAGTATGTGTCGCTTCTATTTGGCGATTAAACAGCAGAGCACACACTTTGTGCCTACCACGCTGGGAACCGCATCAGAGTCGTACTCTCACCATCTAACCTGAAAGACCACTCACCATACAAACTAATCGGCTTTGTTGAGAAACCGGTTCATTTGGTCGAGTGTGAATATCATGATGGAAATTTGTTGTTCAGAACACAATTTGGTCTTGAATTTCATCATCGAAATACTGCTGCTTATGTTAAAATTATTCTAAAATAGTGAGTGACTGACAGATTGGTTTGATAATTAGAGTGTTATTTTTGCCCTGTAGGAATTCCAGTCATCATTTGGTTATTTATGGTTAATAAACTTCAAAAGAGAGTATTAAAATAGTGAGTTTGTACTATGGAAATCTGCAAGGCTACTGCTGTATTTTTAACGATAATCATCAGGGCAGAAATGCAAGACAAATGTATATTAGAATTCTCACATAAATTTATGGAAACTGGCAACTCGAATAACCGGCGGTTATTGTTCAGGAATAGTCAATAACGAAAGCATTATCATCAGAGAAAACAAAATCTGGGTTACGGATTTTGTTTTCTCGTGATTATGACTTCGGATGTGAAAGCCTACGCTCTTATAGAAGGTACTATTGCTGTAGTTTTAGCTCACGATGCCTTGTAGAAGAATCGCAGGCTGTATATATTTCTCAATAGGCTCCTATCGAGCCTAAGAGGCCTTCTTACAGGCCATTGTGATTTGAATCATCATATGCAGAAACTCGGACTGTCGAAAGATAGTGTGTGTCGCGTCTATTTGGAAAATGATGAAACAGCAGAGCACACACTTTGTGCCAGCCCCGCTAGGGACCGCATCAGAGCCGTACTCTTACCATCTGATCTGAAAGACCACTCACCATACAAAAGAATCGGCTTTGTTGAGAAACCGGTTCATTTGATCGAGTGTGAATAGGTGTGAGCCACAATAAACCCTTGCGGGTTACGTGGAGGATCGAATAGACCCTCCACTTTGGACCTAACCTAACCTAAGTGTCGCTGTTGTTTGCAATGTGTTCTCAAAGATATACAAACTTGTGATAAAATCTCAATGCATCTAATATCTTAAGATCCTTATAAATGTATAATTTTATTCGTGAAATTTTTACCAAGAGTTTAACAGACAAGTAAAAGTGTTTTTGCTCCATAATATAAATAATTCCATTCCGATATTCTCATAAAAATAAAATTTATTCACAACGAACGCAAACTGGCCAGATTACATGATAAAATGATCTTTGATATTTCTAGATTTTCATTGATTCACAAAAGTAATTCAAAGGAATCGAAAAACTTTCATGTGTTTGCATACATAACGTAAAACATTAGTTTATGTCAGTATCATCATAACTCTCATTGTGAATCATAATGTTGTCACGTTGAATAATATGCAATACTGTACCGTCCCACGAACAGTGATATTAACGGTATCTAGCGGCCCATGTGAATGGAATCACACTAGTGAATAGACATCTTAGATCACAGTTTTCTTCATTTGCCCAGCTAAGATTTCTACTATTTCAAGTTTTATTGGTATGCTCCTAAGATTCTCAGGTGAGGCATTCCTATAACCAAAACAACCATATTACAAGAATGACCTTGGTAGAGTTTGCGGGTCTTCATATCCACTTGATACAGCTTCCACGAGTCCATTCCATTACTCCGAAGAAGTGAAGATTGGTATGGCAATCATATATCTATACAATTACTTTGTACTTCTGATGATCAGATATATCGGAATTAGTGCTGATTCTTGCCGCAGAGAGAGTTCTTCGCTGAGGTAAGTGGTGCTGTTCCACCCAGAGAAAAATATACCTCTTCGATATGCTTCCGTCTAGTAGCTGCTCATTTTTTCTATAGATCCTGTATCATCTTTTTTAAGATGAACCGTTGGACATTTGCCTCTGCCAAATTTCATACCTATTGAACGCGCTTACTCTTCTACTATATGGACTGATGGAGACCCTCTTATACAGATGCAACAAATTTTAGATAAAACAGAATCGCGTCACTTCTCCAGGGGCGGGGGCACAGTTTCAGCGAGGAGTTTTCAAGAACACAATGTCAATGGTGAAATGCTACAAAAGAGGGACCTGTGGCAATTGCTCTGATATACAGTAATAGATGTGCTGAAAGTGTCTTGCTGTGTTGGGACTCTAGCTGGATTAGATTTCGTGGTGAAGCGAGTCCTTTACATCGGCATCAGTTATTCAAGACACCCCACAATAGTCTCATGCAACCTTGTACCAAACACCTTACGGTAACGGATCCAGACCATAGAGATATTACGCTGCATCGAATCGTTATCCATCTATGAATGAGTAGGTTCTCCTTTCAGCCAGCATCAAATAAATTGGAGCATCCCTGTTCATATCTTCGTTGACATACAGGTTCGACCGTGGGGAGTATTCGTATATAGAACTTATAAGAAGAATCCCAGCATTATCTTCCTATGAAGCGTACAAGGTGGATGTTTTTTTCTCGACGGCATTTCTCCTCTGCAAGAATTTTTTTAAAATTAGTTGAGATATGGAAAATGGTCACAAACAGAAGGGCCAAAAAAGGTTTAAATGAGGTTTTTCGTTAACCAGCTGCATCGATCTAGCACTCTCAATAGCGGTTACATTCATTACATACATTCTGTATTACTCATTTTTTAACATCGAGTAAAATTAAGATACCAAAAAGCCAATCATAAACGTTAGTTCTGAATGAATATCGTTTTATTCAATGCAAAAACTCTTCCTCTATGAAATATTACAGAAAATCTAAACAAAGGTGAATTTTGAGCTCTAAAATGTTGCTTTCAGTATTTTGCAATTTCCAAAATTTTTATAATCACTTTCACCGATTAAAATTTTTTAAGTATGCAAAAACATTTTACTGCTTGATAAAATTGGAACTTCAAATATTTTAACCTACAAAGAGCAAACAATAAAGGGATTACGTTGAAATTGTATTTTTCCTCTGAAGAGTTATCGAATTGTCAGATGTGCCCTATAACCAAAACAAATCATAGGGCCGTTCCTCAACAAAGGTGTACCTCTAGGTACACACCTTTATTAATCCACCCTGTATTTCAGGATGTAATAATCTAGATAATTGAAAGGTGATGTACCAAGATTGTATAGATTTTTTTTCTTAAATTCATGATTCTGTATTTACAGTTGCTCTTCTAAGATTGATGAAAATATAATCTTGAGGTAGAGTAGTGAGATCATTCTTCATCTCCAATTACATTCAGAACCCCCAGCGGCTGTTACTTCCGAAGGTGCAAATTGCCAAATTATACCGAAGTACGAATAAAATAGAAGAATCATTAGACATATGGTAAACATATATTATTTTCAAAACGACCTTTGAGCGCTTATCCTCAGGCAGAACAACAGTTTACATATGTGGAATAACTATTACAAAAATTAGGTAGCACTGTAATAAATGCTGAAAATGTTTCAAAAATTAATAGAAGCCTGCGGTGAAATGGTTGAAGAAAGCAGTTTCTCATTCGAATATGTTAAAGAAGTTCGTTGAATTGAGAGTGCTGCCTAGCTAGGATAGTTCAATCAAATATAGGAGAAGGTTTTCCATTGAATCTATATTTTTCTTGAGGTGCTTTGCAACATTTTTTTGCAAAATTGAAGGAGATAAAACTTCCTACTTGATGCATATTTCAATTATGGAATTCGGATAACATTTGACCCCAATGGAGTGGCCTAAAAAAGGAATATGCCATTCTAAATCTGCGGTGGTGCTCCAATATCAATTTTGTATGCTTGAAAATGACGATTTATTGAGATATCTGGTATATCTAGTTCACTTTTGGGGAACTAGTGAAAGTCATGAGACTCAGGGACGATAAACTCGCTAGATTGAACTAAATCGCTCAACTATTTGTTCTAAAATCTCATGCATAATTTATAAGGAAAGTATGTAATGATAAAAAAAAGTTTTCTGGAAAAATAGTTTATTCAAAAGCTTCAGTCAATAGCGTTTGTCTCAATAGCAATGTTTTGACATGATTTGGACTTGTGGCGCCACCCAAGAATAGAAAAAACTGAGTTTCAAACTGTTTCCAATAAAGAAAAAGAGACAGGTAATATCAGTTAGGTTTCTTAAAAAGAAAAAATTGTTGAAAGGAAAAGACGAAAGATGAGATGTACCTCTATAATAATAAAATTGCCAGAAAGAACAAGGCTGAGAAAACTAAAACAATTTTTTTATTTGGTTTCTCCTCTTTTCCTCTACTGTAGACCTCACTTCTGTGGAAGTTGGTCTAGAGGTTGGTGCTGGAAAACAATGAAACATACATATATGTATCAATTATTCGTGTAGGTGGCAATTAAGTACGTATGTTCATAAGTTGTAATAAGGAATTTATTTTTAGAAATTATCTGCTATATCTTCAGTTGCCGTAGGGATAACTGTTGCCTGTTGAGGAATGTCCTCTCCATCACCCGAACTGATTCCTGTTTTTAAGGCATCGCCCAAACATGATTTGGAATAGAATACACTAACTGAATTTGCAGGTACTTGTACATCCATTCTGGTATTTACATAATATAAGATTTAGCTGCTTCCCATCGGCTGGCGACTTAAGGGTTTTTCCAACCCTATTCCTTAGGTTTCAATGCATTGCCATGCCACTGCTATATTTTATGGAACAACCTACAGTCACGCTGCTCTGCTACCAAAAACCTACAAAGCTGACGTGAGGTAGTTCTTGAACCGGAGGTTATTTAATAGTGATGTGTGGTGGTTTATACAGTGTCACCAGGATCTTCCTTTCTGCCACAGTTGAAATGGTATCATCTCCACTTATTGTATGTAAGTAGATGATGGGTTCTGTCAGCTCACCTTTGATGGATCTGCGGAGATGGTAAATTGCTGAAAGAACTTCACCCCTTCGTGGTTTCAGGAAATATATATTAGAATTTAGCAGGGTTCCGATCATAATAACCAATATCTCTTCACCAATTGTAAAAAGGACGCCGAAACCGTTTATATATGTGAAAAAAAATGTACTAGTGCATTATGCTATACATCAGGAAGTGGAAAACCAGAGTTACTATCAATCGAATCAGGCAGAAAAGTTTTTCATTTAAACTAGTGCATCTGTCTGTCATGAGCCTTATTGGATTTCTCCAATTGCCCAAAAGTGACCTGCATATACTAGGGTAGGGATTTGGATAGATATTTACATTAGAGCATCACCGCAGATTTATCAATGTGTTTTCTTTTTACGCCAAATTACAAAAAGTGGCATTTTCAGCGCCATCTGGCTGGGTCAAATGTTATTCGAATTTCAAAGTTGATATATGCGTTTTGTGGGATATTGTATTTGAACTTCAATCAATCAGTTGATTAGATTATATAATTCATATGTTACAAAAGCTTATGGCAAGTTTACATATATTATAAAATGTTTTTCTTAGAAATAATTTCGATATTCGCTTATGCCAGTATCTTCTTATACCCCCGGTCGAATTCACATCAATGATATAAGCGATCAACCATTTTACTTTGTAGTGAAACAGTCGAAAATATTTGAAAGAATTTCATTAATACTTGTCTGACACATACAAAATTCTTATTTCTACATTAAACACACCGAACTTATAGTTTGAAATAATGACATCTGCTCGCTTTTTAATCTAAGATATAAGTCCAGTTTGAATATATTCAATTATTTTGAGAGGGATCTAGTGAGGAGAAGCCCAGTGTGTCGTAGCTTGACCGGAGTCAAGACTAAGACAAATATGTTCGGCGAATGAATTGTGAAATTGCTCACATACGTACATTTGAGTAGCGATTTTGTAACAAATTTGCATACAACTTTGAGTAAAACATGAAATTAAGTGTTCAAAAACGCTTGAAATGTTGACAGTGACATACGGTGATTGTACTCTAAGTCAGCCTGAGAAAATTTTTTCAGAGAATCGTCGAATCCCTTTTGAGATGTATTATTGATGATGTAAGCATATCGGTTGGCTCATGCCATGCCATTTTTTCCAAAATTTTGAGCATGAAGCGTGGGACAGTGTAGGTCGTTCCGAAATTGCTGAAGTTTGACAAAAAAACCGTCGCATGAGCATCGCTCAGGAATTGTTAAATGACGTCAACGGCGATTCAGATTTGCTTGGGAGGGTCATAACTGATGACGAATCATAGGTATATGGTTACGACATCGAAACCAAAGTTCAATCGTCCCAATGGAAGATCCCAGGAGATCCAATACCAAAAAAACGCACGATGAGTTAGATCAAATGTCAAGGTTTTGCTCACTGTTTTCTTCGATCACCGTGGCGTAGTACATCAGGAGTTCTTGCCATATGGTCGTACAGTCAAGTATAATCTTGAAGTTATGCGCCACCTGCGAAAAACAATACGAAGAAAACGTCCGATATTGTGGAACAACAATTCAAGGCTTTTGCATCATGATAAAGCATCTGCTCATTCGTCATTGCTTGTTCGAAATTTATTGATCAAAACCAACACCGTATCATGCCTCAGCCACCGTATTCACCAGATTTGCCTCCCTGCGACTTTTTCCTATACCGCAGATTGAAAAGACTCACGAAAGGACGGCGTTTTGCGACGATCAAGGAGATTAAAACCGAATCGCTGAGAGAGTTTGAAGACAAAAAGTGCAGATCAGAACTGTTTCGAGGAAAAGAATAACCGCTAGCACAAGTGTATTATATCTGAGGGGAGCAATTTTGAAGGGGACCAGATATAATTTGATGAATCAATGAATATTTTGGAGAAAAATGAAAATTCACCTAAATTTTTTAATAGACCAGTATACTTCAATGTCACTCTCAGTAATTTGCAGCCTGATTATTTTTTTCACATTCGATTATGAAGTATAAATGTTCGATATCGTATATTTGAATAAATTGTAATGATAGTAATTCAGATGTATCACGAAATGATACAAAAATAACTCCGTATTAATTATAATTGGAATCGCTAGTAATTTCCAATGTGCAGGTGTTTCATCTCGGAAAAGTACCGAATAAAATTAATTCCACTATTGAAATCCATTGATGAAAGAGGTACAGTTTAAGGATTTTAAAGTACGGGGGATGGTTTATTGCATTCAGAGATATATTTTGATTTCAATTAAACTGTTTTATTAAATCAACCCCTAGGAATGCTATTATCAACCCTCGGACTCAACTAAAACACGGAAGGGTAGCATGCAACCCTTGTAATAGTCCGGGGTGAAATATGGCAGAGTCTGATAAACCAATTCCGAATTAAAACTGGGGTAGTTTTTAGATCTGAAGTGAAGGATGTTCCTTTTAGTGATAAATTTTCCCCAACAAGAAGAACAGATGAAAAAATTGACGTGACCATTCAAATCACTCTTTGTATTACATCTATTTACATTTTTCGATTTTTTTAGCTCCATAAATCTGATATAGGTGAAGAAAATTGCCCTTGAGTACCCTTCTAATGTAAAATTGTTGAGAGTTGGCATTTGAAGTAAGACAGAAGTTTGGTGCTCACCGTGGGTGAATTCTTCGGGCATTTTTTCATTCGATACTTTTTCGAAAATTTTCTACTAAGGTTTCTATCAGTTTAAAGAGAGAAATTGTCGACAAAGAAAATACATACATTATCTTATTCAAAGATATACTCGATAAACTCAAAATTATAATCCCAGGGTATATAGAGAGGCAATAGAAATTCAAAAACAGAGGAATAATTCCAATAGAAAAGAAGAGGCAAATGAGCAACAATTAAATCTCGTTACTTTTTTTTTTGATCCTCAGTCCATCGCGTATTTCTGACATGTACCGCTCTTGGTGGAATCAAGTGTGCCAAGTCACTCGAACACTTTCTCTGAAAGAATCTATAGAAGAGTGACAAATTTCCAACCTTTCTTGTTCCAGACTATCAAGGTTGCAAGTGATGTTCGCGGATGGCTCTTTTCTGGATGGAATCCAGCAGCTTCAGGATATGCTTATGGGCGGAGCTCTATACATGAGAATAATACTCATCAAAAGTTGCTGAGGTGTGTACAGTTTTCTGGTTCAGGACAGTGCTCCAAGCTTTCGAGAAGCAGCCTTTGCAATTCCAGCGACATTATTGTACCAAGACATATTTGTGACCTTATAGGTATAGTCGAAGTTAACGATATTGTGAACATTTGAAGTGTGCGGCATGAATAGAAATCGGAGAATGCGGGGATGACTATCGCCGTCGTGTTCAGTTCAGGAACTGATCGCGATTTGAGTGTTGAAATTCGATATTAGTGCAGTAATATTCGTAAATTCGATATTAGTAAATTCGATATTAGTGCAGTAATAATTACTCAAAATTTTGCTTATCTGTTTAAAATGTGGCGTCCTTGGAAGAGTACTAATAGAATTAACGAGTGTGATAACAACGCAGACTTTTTCCAGTGTAGTGATTCCAATAGCGATGGTGAACAATGCGAAAAAGAGATACCAATGAATGAGATTCGGATG
>WOGP01009853.1:0-10546 GCA_015342065.1 Leptinotarsa undecemlineata
GGCATCTAAACAGTTTGAAGGTTTCAAACAATCAATCGCGCTCATAATATCCTGTTCGGTGACGGGACCGAGAAAAAAGGAGCTACAAGGTATTGGAAATTCTTCGAAATTAATTAAATAATCCATGTCCATACGAGGTAAAGGTTTGATGATGGCATCCGCAATATTAACAAAAAAATTGTTGAAATCCTCGAGAGATATTTGGTGTGTTTTTGCAACATCCTTTGTTTTGTTACGTTCATAATTTATTATCCGCCAACATGCGGATGATCTATTTTCAGAAGAGATAATGAATTCATCGTATGCCCGTTTTTTACTCAGTGTTAACCGTTGATGATATTCTTTTTTGAGTTTTTTGTACACATTCATATCGGAAGGGTCTCTACTGCTATCTGCGATAACTTTGATATCTTCAATGACTCTCTGGAAAAGAATCGTCAAACCAACACACGGGAGATGTTTGTTTATGAGCTGCAACTCTTCTCAGAGGAAATAACTTACAAACTTGAGTAGCATAGACATCAGTTATGTAAGATGCTAATACACGGCGTGCTATGCACGGCGATCAACGAGGAATAATCAACACATCTTTGTATAGATTTTTTACATATAGTCAGTGGGCATACTTGAAGACTGGCTATAAATCAAATCATCTAAGGGAACGATTCGTTCAGGCCCCACATTTTAGGTTAATAGACTGACACATGTCAAAAAACAAATAGTCCCATGGCTAATACCACGATGGGCATTGGATTATATTTGACCGGTGTTCAGTGATTCTTCACTGAAGTTACTTCAATATTTCGGCTCAAGTTGGGCTAGTGAAGTTCTTTCAACAGAGATCATTCTAAACTATTGGGTAAATCAGTATTCTCACCTTCTGGTACTGCGCTCGACGTCAGCAGGAAGTTGACACAAGCCGCGCCAGTGCCGTGTCCTAAAAGAGTTACATTGGTAGGGTCCCCACCAAAAACAGCAATGTTTTCCTGGATCCAATGCAAAGCGGCGATCTGATCCATGAGACCGTAGTTGGCAGGACTTCTGGAGTATGGGTCAGTGTTTGCATTTAGGAAACCTTGAAATAAATGTATGATTTTAGTATGATATTTTTGATACTGGATGGTACAAAAATCACTTAATATAAAAGAAGTTTTTTCGAAAATACTTGTTCTTTCGTGAAATTCAATGTTTGTATGAAAGTAGCTGATTCGAGGTGCTTTTTTCCAGTTTGTATGTGAGAATAACTATCACACATCACTGTAGAGATTTTACTTTGAAATTATTTGCTTTCTTCCTTCCTTTAGAATATTCCCACATTTTTTTTTCGTATAAAGATGGAGAAGCAGAAAACCAAAACCTTTCTACTCGAAAACTGATATCTCCGGAAAATATACACCTTTCAAATAATAATCAGGTATTCAACATCGTGAAATAAATTCAGCGATATGAGAAGTTAATTTTTCATTTTTATTAATATGTTGAGTTGATTAACCAATATATAACATTTGCATAATATAATTTGAGGATTTGTGGATACTCAACAATCATTTCATTTGAGCTCATGTCATGAGAATCGACAATAATCACGAGACAGAGGCTCCACATTCAGGTCCAACAAAGATCAATCAAGTAGAAAATGTCTGAATTACTGGATTTTCCAGACGGATTGTTTCAGTATGACCGGAATAATTCAGACATCACAGCGATGAAGAACAGATATAGTCTAATCTCAAACTTGATTGATACAGTTGATATTCTGTTCGACATAATGAATTGAGTATCAGAATGTGTTCAACATACTACTTTAAAAGTTCTATTATGAACATATTGCAATGAAAAAGCTTATGAGGTAGAAGAATTATTCGTATCCCACCAGATTTTGAAAGCATTCATAACTTTGAATATTTCAATTTCTAAATTGACTTTTTGACTAGTATAATTTAAAATATCAAAAGGGAGATTTCAACATTGGAAAATATATGCGCTTTTTTCAGATCACCATTTTGGGCAGATGGAAAATGAATATTTGAGAAATTTCGGGAAGTTTACTACTTACAAATGACGAATGAATTGTTAACACAAAACTTCATCTCTACTGCGTTCCGTTTTATTATTACAGTTTCATAGATGGTATGCAGTACATTATTCAAATTAAATATTGATGATATTATTGTAGCTGGCGAAGGATTATCTGATTATTTGACTTTTTCCACGCCGACAATGAAATATTATTAACAATCCCAAAAAACAAAATACTGGAAAACGAAAGTATTGTTATACGCAATCTTGAGTTATATTGCATTTGAAATTTCATCAGTAATGTAGTCTCTCAGTTACAAAGGTTCTCAGATATAGATTTCTTTGAATAACTGAATAATACTGGCTGATACTTGATGAAAATCCATTTTAAAACCAATTATTACAGTTTATTGTATGATTTTCACTATAAAACTTAGCGTAAACTGAAAGTTGCTTGTAAATTACAATTCATACTCTCATATTACCTACTTGTATTCTTACTTTCTAATGAATGAATCTATATGAAAAGGTTAGGTATGAATTCACTAACACTATGAATGAATTTTTCAAAAGAACCTTTCATTTCCAGGTAAAAATAGTTTAGTATATTTACGATACTTTCGAAAAATGTATTCATATAGTTTATGAATTCATACTTGACCTTTACAGGCAGATTTATTCATTAGAAAGTAAGCATACAAGTAGGTAATATTAGAGTATAAATGAGTTGTAATTTAGAAGTAACTTTCTATATACGCTTGAGGAAGCTATTGTATATCGAAACACGTGTCGCGAATTTTGTAAAACACTTTATAGGGAAAAATCATATAATAAACTGTATTAATTAGATTTCTTTTGCTATAACGAAAATATAACTAGAGATACTTGTATACTAATGTTTTTTCAACACTTCAATACAATAACTTTCATTTTCTGATTGATTCGTCCGTGACTTGATGAAGATTAATAGTTATTTCAAAAACTAAACCTCACGATTTGATCTCCACAAAATTTATTTGAAAAAATATATAATCACAACATGTTTCGCTAGCAACATTTTGTGATTATATATTTTTTCAAATAAAGTTTGTGGAGATCAAATCTTGAGGTGTAGTTTTTGCAATAACTTTCAGTTTGCTTTCCTTTTTATTCGTGATTTCAGTAAAAAACCGTCCCAAGTATCAGTTTATTGTAACGTTTATTATATTTTAAAATATTTGGATAGGCTTTTCCACGTTTCAAACATTCAGTTTGAAGAAGACAATATTCAATAGAAAGTGTTTGCATTTTTTGGTGTTGAACTATATATACCACCCATGCTCAGATATAAACTTACAGAGTGCAACAGACTGTTGGTTGATACTGGAAGTCACAGCCTTCTGCGAATGATCTCTGACTTTATGTCTCCAACTGTCAACTACGAACTGTTTACGAGTAGAGAGTACTGGATCCTCCAGGAGAAGAAAATACTAAGAGCAGATAGTTGTTGGTTCACAGATGGATCAAAAACACCTTTCGTTTCTGGTGTAGGTATTTTCAGTCGTAGACCCAGGACAGAGATATCAACCTGCCTAGGAATCTATGCGACTGTATTTCAAGCGGAAATTCACGCTTTTGAATTATGTGCAGAGATATTGGAAGAACCCAACCTCATACACAAGTCAATAAAAATATTCTCGCAGTCAAGCGGCGTTGGAAGCTTTTGGCTCCTTCCGGGCAACGTCCAAATTGGTAGCAAATTGCCAAAAACAACTCTCCTCGATAGGAAGACTCAACAGATTTTTTCTGGTCTGGATTACTGGCCATACTGGCCTGGCAGGCAATGAGGCTGCTGACTCCCTTGCAAAGAGGGTGCTGCAAGCAGCTGTCATTGGCATCGCTTCAGGTTTTGCCAAACAACGATTGAACACCTGGATGCCAAAAATATTTCTGGCAGAAACTTCCAGGAGTGGCTCAATCTAAGGCATTTATTCACCCTTCGAAGCTTGATACCAAACAGTTGTTGGACTACAGTAGGAGTGTACTAGGATGTCTAACAGGCCTTCTTACAGGTAACTGTCATTTGAAACATCATATGCAGAGACTCGGACTATCGGAAGATAGTGTGTGTTGCCTCTGTCTGGAAAATGACGTAACGGCAGAGCTGCCCTGCTGGGGACTGATTCAGGTTTTTAAAGTTCGGCAGAGTCGTACTCTTATCATCTGATCTAAAAGACCACGCATCATACAAACTGAGCGGCTTCGTTAAGAAACTGGGATTATTTGGTCGAGTGTGAATATGTGTGAGCCACAATAAACCCTTGCGGGTTTCGTTGGAGACTCAAATTAGACCCACTCTCTTTGGACCTAACCTAACATAACCTAATATATACCATCCATGTTCAGATATAAACTTACGAGTGCACGGTTGATAAAAATGCTGTATTTTATCGAACTATAATAAGCATATCTGTTTATTAAAATTCATCCAGCTTTCACCTACGCCACGTTCATCTCAAATGACTATTATCGACATCATGAATAGATTATGTTGTACCATTTCATATCAGCTGTCGAATTTTCCTTTAATTGTCTGTCGTAATGAATCATGAAATCGGTTCTGCTGGAGGCTGAATGGTAAAGACCAATCGATCAAAAAGTGATTACATAGCACTTGATTCAGACACTATCTCTATTAAGTACTTTAGTATGACCTTTATTAACGCAACCAGTAATTACAGCAACAGGTTAATTCAATATTTTGCATTAACGAATGTTCGGTCGGATGAATCGATAGATGTTCATCGACTCGTAATTGCAGATTAATGCATTGCACCACAAATATGGAGAGACGTCACACTCGGCGATCAATATTCCAGATTTTGAACCATTTGTCAATATAGAGTTCTTCGATAAATGCTGCCGTGGAAGAGAATATTGCATTTTTGTTCGGAAACTCTTTCCTGCCATAGAGCAATAGCTATTGAAGTAATCAATTAAAAAATTTGTCATTCCGTATTGAATTGTATTTAGATAAATACAGAATTGACAATTCAAAAGTGACTGATGAATCAACAGGTAGGTACAGGGATGAAATTGAATTCGGTGGATATTGTGGCTTTCGTTGTTGTTTGTGAATAAAATTCGTGATTATTTCGAATATTCTTCGTCTTCACTTTTTGCAATTATTCTGTATAATTTCCAGTTCCGCTATTTCTGTTCAAATGTCATTGAAAACCTTCTATTCATCATTCTATGAATATAAGTTCATTTATGTCATCGAACGAAAATGTATATACTGCGAAATTATTAATGAATGTTACGTTATATTGAAACGTTTTCTAAGGTTATTCTAAGGAAACGTCTGCTCATCCACCAGTTATGCTTTTTAATCAGATCATTGTCATCTAGCTACTTTCTGAAACATAAAATCTATTGAAAATTCATTTGGGTTTATCAGTTATCCGAAACGGTAGACAAGAAGAGATTGTTTCTCAGAGGAGCCCATTAGATCACCAGATATGATACCTATAGATAATTTCGAGGTGATACATTACATTTGAAGTGTACAATACACAGCAAAGTACTGAAATTAATCGATTTTTATGAGAACTTTTTCCAGCCTTGATATCTTGTCCCATTAAAAAAATAACAGAGAGAGGGAACTATTCGAGAATATTGAATTTCTCCGATTATCAGTTACACACTTTTGACACTGAACGTGGTATATTTTCTTCAAGAAAGCTGTTAACCTGTCTACATTTGAAACGTAGATAACCATAGTTTTCATCGAGCTCATTTGAGGATTTCGATTAATTACAGGGACCGTTTTTTTAGGATTTTGCTATATCGGAAACGGTAAGACCCACAAAGTTGGTTAAAATTGGACACAACTTTCCTATTTTGGAAAACTAGAATAATCTCTTTTCAGGTCGAGAATATCTGTGGTTGTTATTGAGATTTTCGCCATTTGGTATAAATGTCTAATTTCGTTTTTTGATCCTATCACCTCCATTTCGAATTATATAAAAAGCAGAGGAACTATCACTACTATTTCATTGTTGTTATGATTCATATTTGTAATAACTATATGTTTTCAAATGCTGTTTTTTTATTAGTTGGAAGAGGGATAAAAATATTTTGTGGATTAACAATTCACTTTCGGACTTTATTGAATACATCATCAGGACTCTATTGAGTTAATAAAGTATGAAACGTTGACGAAAAACTAAAGAACAGCATTTGAAAACATTATTTGGATCACAAAACCTCGCAAAGTTGATAGCTGAATGTGTAATTATATTGGTTATAAAAATCGTTGTAAAGAACTAGAGGTCCTTATTCAAAAGTAGGATATAAAAATTTTTCCGTTGATCGAATACTTGAATGTGAACTTCCCAAAATTTTTGTAGTTTTTTTTGTCTGTTTCTATTTCTATCAATTCAGTTGGTGAAAGGGGCGTCGAGCAAACTTCTTTCTTTTTGGAGAAATTTCAATTTTGATGATCACGAAATTTATAAACTCCTGGGTGTATTTTTGTGTACTGTAATGTAATTTGATATTGAGATTCAATCTTTTCCTATAGAAATCGATTCCTTTCAGATACAAACGTTTATTCAAGTTTTCTTCGGAAAAGCTCGCAAATCCTCTGTAATTACTAACTTTTGGTAACTGTTAAAAGAAGGTCGAATTCATATTTGGTTAAAGAAGGCTGAGAACACACAGACAATGTAAGTTAAACATTCCGGAAAATAAACGAATATGAGGAGAACAGGCAGAGTAGGTTTATGAGATTTAGTATTGTTTCGAATGGCGTGACGGAAGCTTTGTTGAAAATTGCCTTCTTGATATGTTCAACCAGTGAGATGTGTCGGAGGGAGCCACTCACTTGAACATTAAACTCAAACTGATTTTTTCAATGACATATTTCAAAAAATACGTATTTTGTTCCAAACTGGAGGTGTTACGATTACATTTCACAACTATTCACGAGTGGAGAATTGAAATTTTTCCAGGAGTCGTTATGAAGATATCAAAAACAAAAGCCTCCGGTATCAACTCTGCTGATGTACTGAAAATAAAATTAAATAATAATTTGCAGAGACTAGGAAATTGAATTTATTGAGAATACATTATACCTACTTACGTAACAGTTATAAATCAATATCACTACATACTATAAAATTATCTATAAGTCTGTTTATAACGATGTTATAGCTTTCAGAAAAAGTTCCATATTGAATGTGTGCTAAGTGTTCCTTATATCCTATTTTATTGGATATTTTTGTGTGTTCATGAAGTTTTGCATCGCAGACCTGATATTTAATTCTTGGAAGACTAGAAAATCAGCAGTCACCCATCATATTTTGCAACAAAACCATTCCATAGATTTTAGTGCATTGAGATTAATTAGACAAGTTTAACAACGATATGCATTTATATGCCTATGAGGGTGTGGAAATAAGTAAACATATCATTAACGATATGATTAATGATGTTGGACTAATACTATATAGCTTGTTGAAATAAAAATTTGAATATTAGATTTATCTGGTACATTGTGAAATTAATTAAGACTAGTAGACAAGGCAATATTGTGAAAGAAACTTGATATACAGATGGCTCAAAGACCCAACAATGAGTGGGAGCTGGTGTATACGGAGGCAGAGCACATACGATAATCGCACTCAACCTCGGGCATGATACCATTGCCACTTCCACCAAAACCCAAGCGGCAATTAAAGCACTCAGCTCATGTCAAGTCTTCTCAAGACTGGTGGGAGGCTGTATGAGCGCACTCAAGGAGCCAAAATAGGGTGACTCTGGCCTGAGTACTCGGTGAGGGTCACAAGAGCAATAAGAAAGTGAAGCCGATGTTCAAGCCCGTGAAGACGTATTCAAGGCCCAGAATCCTTCTGCGGTATAGCAAATGCATGAAGACATCCATAAACCTATGGATGCAAGCCAAATCGATAGGTTAGTGAAATAAGCTCCCAGAAATAAGGCAGGCGGGAAAGTTCATAAAGAAACCATCGCTCAGATTCACTGAAGACCTGCTAAACTACAACAGTGAGGTTGTAAGGGAAGTGGTGTGTCTACCAATGGAGCACAGCCAGCCCAGGAAACATATGAGCGAGCAACATGGGTCTGACAGAAGAAACCCAGTGCATGTTCTATCAAGAAGAGGAAGAAACCGCACTGCATGTGCTTTGTGAATGCGAAGCGATAGGAAGGCTGAGACATGCAAGATGCGGATACGATAAACCAAAGGCTGCCAGCTATATGAAGGGATCAGTGTCAAGGCTATGGAGTCTCATCAAAGAGATCAAGCTAGTCAATGAACTCTAATAACCAAGGAGCATCACAATAGATCAGGCCATGGGCTAGCTCCTCGACAATTCAATCTAATCTGAATTATTCAGTATTGTACGTCATGTTGTATGTTTTGTAAGTCATGTAAGTATGTTTTGGTTGATTATTTTGAAAGTTCCAAATTGTGTAAGTCAAATATACAGTTGTAAGCAATAGTTAGGCGATGTCAAAAAAAAACTTCTATTTTAATCCTGAAAAATATTCGAAAAATTTTGGTATGTTATTCTACCTATTTTGTTTAATTTTTGATTCCTTGGACATATACCAGTTTGTAGTATTCCATTGATGATATGCATTTGAATTTGATGAACTCAATACGTCACGGAGAATGATGAACCATCCATCATTTCATCGTTTTTGAATAATATACACGATGGCCGAAATTCTTTCTCTAGAGAGCGATTCAATGATGATTCCAGTACATTCTCGAATCGTAATAGATACACCCTATACGTTGACTGACGAAATCAAATCCATCCTCTTGCAGTATTGTCAATAACATTCATATCATTTCTGATTCAATTGAAACCGACGTTTCCACTGATATATTTTTAAACACGACTATGCTCAACAGTGTTTCACAGGTTTGGAACAGAATACTTTTCTCAATTTTCTCATTTATATAGCCATCAGATGATGATGTTATTGTAATGATGTGATGGTGTTTGTTGTGAACACAAATGTTCTTTATCAACCGTAAAAAAAAGCAAAAATCACACAGAGGACTTTGTAAATGGAAGTTTTCTTTGGACTTTTGATAAAAAGACGAAATAAGTTTTTCATTATTTCCTTTTCCGTTACTGGAAAGCAAAACTCACAACGTTAAATTATATACGCATCGTTTCCTTCTGAAAAATGAAATAAATCCATTACTGAGTGTTGCTTTTATATTCAGAAACTGAGAGATAATACAATTGGTGCCAATTAGTCGCATGAGGAGTTGCTAATTTTATTTCAAGAACTCTGTGAAAGAAAGTTCTGCACGTTCTGCATTCGGTACAAGGACGCCAAACTATTCATTATTTCAACAGTTAATTGATTTCTTCTAGCAGCAAATTAGTTGTTATTTATTGTCTGCTTTGCCAAACCACCATGGACGGATATAGCTTTCAACAATACGTGCGAATAATAAAATTGTTTCACCAAAATGAGTGTTCTGTTCGGGCAACGTACCGCGTGCATCGCCCATTTCACGGTCGCCATGATCGTCATATTGGGAGGATTATTCGCAATGTGATGTGATAGATATATTTGAGTCCACTGGATCCACACCCGTACGTCAATGAAACGCAAGATCTGCATGATCTGCATGAAACATCGCTGCTGTCTGTGATAATCCGAGTCAGTGCACGTCACGTCTACTGTAAGACGAAGAGGAAGATGCGCGAGGATAGAGGGGCGGTCTATGCAATGACGCGCCGTCGCCAAGCCAAACGCGAGCAGATGCGTTGCTGGTTGTGTTAGTTTTGCGAATTCCCTAATAGGCATCATAGTGTAGTTGGTACTTTTTTTTGTTACTGTATTTTTGAAGTGTAAATATAAATCACTATCTGTGGTCCTCTCTTATATTAACGTACATCCGAAGCCTCTGAATCTAGAATTTCGTAATATGCCGGTAGGTTCTTTGTATAGCGTAAATAAGCATCAAAACTGTATTGAATTTATTCAAAATGGTATGTCACGACACTTAATTAGTTTGGTTCACATGTACTTTTTGTTTGTGAAATTTTACAGACGGGTCCAAAAATTAAGACCAAGGTGTAATTGGATTCGTATTTTTACCTAGAAAGTTTAAGGAAAGGTTCCAGAAGGCGCTGAAAAGAATTATAAAAGTTATAAGCAATTAAGTGAAAAAAAAAATGGGGCCTTAGTTTTTTTCGAATATCACGAAAAATTGTCACAATTTTGTAAATTTGAAAAAAGATCTGACCAAAGATCAATATATTTTTGACAATAAATAATGTGACAAACTAAATTCTACGCTGTGGCGAAGTCGCGGGCAACAACAAGTAGGGCATGGTTGCACAGACTTATGAAGACCAGGGACCACTCGGGCAAATCATGAACTGAAGGCGGGCTGGCCGCCAGAAGTATAGGTAATTAAAGACAATAAAGAATTGATAATAATTTATTAAAATTCAAAAAGAATTTATTAATTTGAAGCATGGCACTGCAT
>WOGP01009854.1:0-10546 GCA_015342065.1 Leptinotarsa undecemlineata
GACCATAAAACAACGTAATTTCAAAAAAGAGTAAATTATTCATCAATGTGTGAAACACGTGATCATATTCTCTTACGTTTGCCTCCATACTATTGTTTGTTCAATCTAATTGAAATGATTTGGGCCACAATGAAAGAAAGCTTGCGGAAATGTAATCGGTCACCGACTTTGAATGCTGTAGTGCTTGAAAATATAAGGCGAATGGTGAATGAAGTAGGTAATAGTGATGTGTGGAAGACCTGTGTGGCCCACATTACAGGAGAAGAGAACAAATATTATGTGCAAAGTTCCATAAATCCGATCGTTATTCAACCCAATGATGATTCCACCTCATCCGAATATAGCGAAGAAAAATTTTG
The DNA here is from genome assembly GCA_015342065.1 of Leptinotarsa undecemlineata. NCBI lineage: Eukaryota > Metazoa > Arthropoda > Insecta > Coleoptera > Chrysomelidae > Leptinotarsa > Leptinotarsa undecemlineata. The sequence goes on from WOGP01009854.1 coordinate 360, forward strand.
ATTTTTCTAGCAATTTTGTTGTGATTATTTGTGTTTTCATTGTATTTTTGAGTTTTCAACTCGTAAATCAACCACCTTAAATTTCCCACAATTACCCATAGTGGAAAAATTCAGTTGAGATAACTTTTTCATGGGGTGATCAATTGCTATGATTGTAAGAATAAGTAACTAAAAAAACTACCACTGACAAATAATATGCCGACACCTATGTCGAGGCGGGACTTTCTTCTCTGTGCTGTTCTAATTGGTACTGAAAATATTATACCTATTCCGCCTTCCTTTAATGAAAAATTCAGTGGGAAGAACTCCAGATTTTACAGCAGGTCCCATCAGTTCTAGACTTTTCTTGGTTATGCTTTTAGCTCTTCCCAGGTATCCCTCCCACCCTTCTTTTATGAGAAATTCAATGAGAGGAACTCCAGTTATAACAACAGGACGCATCAGTGCTAGGCTGATCCTTGGTTAGGCGTGGCCTTCTATTAGCTGTCTCAAAAGAAACAAGACCAGCAACAGTTATTACTTAAAGATTTTTTAGAGCATTTTTTGCAAAATGTATAGTCTTTCAAGCTTAGTAAAATCTATTTACTACAGAAATCAACCCTGAATTTTCAGAGCATAGAATTTTTTTCTCAATCTACTAAACAGCATACTATGAGGAACCCATGTGAGTCTATTATAGTCCAATGTGTGGCCTTAGACGTTAGTGAAAGGGCAAGATTCAACTCACAAATCCTTATTTTCACAGATAACAAGAAGTTCGAGCGAGTTACTGCCTATTTCTATTTATTACAGCCTATTCCCAAAAAAGGCGAGAAAAGTCTTGCAAATAACTATAGACTAGTGGCTTTGCCATCAGTGATATCAAAAATCATTGAGGAAGCCGTTAACCAGCATATCCTTTAACATCTGTAACACTTCATTTCCGATTCTTCAATGAAGACCTCTCGTTTCAGATCCGCCATCCCACCGACCCCACCCAGTGCCAGAAGTGTCCCCAAGGAACCATTCCCGACCCGCACCACATCAACTGCAACGACATCCCGGAGGAGTTCCTTCAGCTCGACAGCGGCTGGGCCATCGGGGCCATGGCTCTCAGTTCGACCGGGGTGCTGATCACTGTCTTCATCTTCGGAGTGTTCGTCAAGTACAACGAAACACCCGTGGTGAGGGCATCTGGAAGAGAACTGAGCTACGTACTACTGAGCGGGATTCTGATGTGCTACGGGGTGACATATGCATTGGTGTTGAAGCCGAATGATATAGTTTGCGGGGTACAGAGGTAAGATATTGTTTTCTTGAGTAAACTGCATGTTTCACTTCCACCAGATCCACCAGATCCACATCGAAGTGAGAATATATGCGGCGATCATTGTTGAATAAATAAATGAAAATAGTAATACTAGCATCGAAATTGTAATTTTTCTGTTAATCTCTCTCACTTCCATTGAAAATCACTTAGTATTCCTATTTCATGTCCTGTGACTCTGACACTTGGCATCGGCGTTTGTCTTCTCTCTTCTTCTTCTCCAAATTTATGGACGTTGCTTTCCATTCGGGCACATTTGTCCAGGCTCCTCCTGTCAAATTGACATCACAGTCACAATTGACAGCGGTCTTGCTCGAAGCAATGCGGCCACCCCTTTTTTGTCTTACTTTTTATGATAAAAAACAACACACTTTTTTTGTCGCCTCCTGCTCAGGGGACTTTTTGATTTTTTACACATACATATATATTAATTGGGTCGCTTCCTCTCCGGGAAACCTTCTGATTTGTAATTCACATACATGGCCCCTTTACGTGGTTATCCGAACCACCCCTGCTTTGGTACGTGGGTTTTTATATCCGAAGTTTCGTCTACAATTGCGGTAGACGTTACTAAATGAGATGCAGCTTCCACTGTGAGGTAATGTAAGGCATATGAAGCTGTCCCTGACCAATAAGTCGGCCAGCGAATAAACACATGACATCACCGCAAAAGGAATGCAGTCGGCAACCGCCGGTTAAACTCTAGTTGAGTACAGCACGACTGGAGAATTTTAGAACGATCGTTACCAATATATAAGGTCGGCTTCTCGTCCTAAGAGGGCAGTTGAGTTCGGAAAGCGAATCGAGCGGTTAAACAAGGAATTCAAATAGTAGAGATAAATTAAGCGTTAGTTGCTAAGTGTTGAATATAAATCAGTTTGAGATTAGTGAAATATTGTTGGAAATACATTTGTTTAATACAGTTAATTCTTTAATTCGTTACAGTAACTTTGATATTGTGTACCGATGGGGTTAACTACGAACCCTTATTATTTTACTAACCGACTTAACATTCCAAGATGAGCAGAAATCTGGTCTCACTTGACAGTGACCAACCGGTCTTGTATCTTAATCGTGTTAAGCGTGATACTAGGAAGATCAACCGTCACTTGTAACCGAGTGCAGGGCCATTGGAGTCACTCTTGCGAGGTAGAGTTGTTTCGATTCGTGTCTTCTTCAGCGAGGTGAGATGGACGAAAGAGTTTCATGGTAATTCTGTTATCGAATTGTGTCTGGCTAAACCGGCGACCTTCTGGGTTGTAGATTGGGGCCGTTTGCGGGTGCCTTTCAAGTGAGATGAGCAGCTCGAGACCATAAAAGCAAGATCGCCGCCTCATTTGTTGTCTTTGTTGTATTTCTTTCCGAAATTAAAATACGAATAGATTTGACCATTTTTGTAAATATGATCTACGTTACTCATCTGTACATAGTAATCAAGAATGAAGTTTTATTTTACACCATCTTGCGAACACTGGACATATTTTCTTCAAGCGAGCTAATCGAATAAAGAAAACCAATGTGAATAGAAACTAAGTGACAAATCATCTGGTGCGGTTGAGACAATTTTCATTTTATTGTATTTATTGCTCGATATAATTGTAATTTTTAGCTATTCATTTGAATTTTTTTTCAGAGATTTCAAATAATATATCATACTATACTAGACAATGGACGTCCGCACCAAAAAAAAAATCACCATGAAACTTGTCAATCACTATCAAACAGACTTCTAGGGAGTTTATTGCGATTTCAATCGAACGTAAATCGCCACATTCCTAACGTTGCTCTCATAAGAATCTTGTAAAATTAGTGCATCTCCATAAAAAAGAAGCTAGAAATTGTATTATTACATTTTTATTCCACAACGAATGTTTGAAATACAAACTGAGTAGAGAAAAGTATCTTCTGTATAATTCAGTGTTCATATAGAAGTATTTGTTTCTTTCACTTTGAAAGTTAATTCTTTGCATGATCTACACATGCACCCATATATAGAGTTACTTATTTTCAAATTGATTACTTCCTTCCTTTCTTTGGAAGATTCCCTCGTCCCTTTTTTTTGTATCAAGATGGAGTAGTAGAAAGCCAAAAACTTTCTTTCCCAAAAACTAGAAATGTATGACTGTCAAGAATAATATTTCATTTTCTGAAACAATTCATTTTAGAAAACATCTGATATTTCATTGAACTTAAAAAACCATTGGAACATAGTCAAGATGTGATTTTTTTAAAAACTTCGAAGGTCTAAATAGTTTTCTATATTCACTCTGTTATATGGCAGTATGTTATTTTCAGATAGACTAATTATATAGGGGGTATTTATTACAATTACAAGTTTTTTCCACTCTGAATCTAATATGGCTAACTCCCGAAGATGGTGGTTTTTATATATTTCATAACCCCATGATATGATGTCCGCCATACATTATTAATGTTATAAAGGTTTGAACGAGTTTAACTAAATCTCACTTTCGTTGAAATATTCAATAAATGTTTTCCAATTAAAAAAAACTCATAAACTATATAAAATATCATACTTGATTTTATTTTTTCTGTTTGGTAATATGTTTATTATGTATATCTTCATGTTGAAACCATTCTGGAATCATTGAAAAATGGTTTTTGTTATTTTTTTTCTTCTAGAATATCATCGTTTTTGTTATTTATGTCATTTAATTGTATATTTTTAAAATAATGCATGTATATCAGGATGTCCTAAAGAAATAAATAAACATTATTATTATTATTGAAAGAATTCCATAAAATTGCACAAACCAATGAAAACGAAGCCATGTTGCTACTACTAATTCAAATCAAACGTTAACTGGTTTATCTTCCTTTATCTTTCTTTTTCGCCTGTAAAAGAAAAGCATGCTTCATGAAAGTATGTGTTTCATCGTGTATTTTATTGATGTTTCATGTGTATTCTTTCATCGTCCTAACTGTGGATCAAATGATACTTGTGAACTATTTTGTTCTATCTTCTGATTTCGTCACTTCTTTAATAAGGCGTGGAAATGCAATTTTGAAAAATATCTAATCAATACTCAGAACATACAAAACAGAAGATATGGTTTGGTGAATCTGTTTGGATCATTCGTTTCACTAAAAACTCGACACTGAATGATAATGGGCCTGAAACACTCTGAGGTGAAACTGATCCGCTGAGAAATCAATTGTTAAATGCGCAGAAAATCCGCAAAAACCAAAAAACGCAACAAAAGCCCGAAGATACAGAACATACGCAGATTTTGCGCATTTTTCACCTTGTTGGCAACTCTGTTTGCGAATGCATTCACCGAGCTCTTAACAAGGATATTTCTGCAACTCACGTTGCCAAGTCTCCGGAACGAAGCCGTTATTTATAATAACGAGCTAGCTAAATTTAAATGCCGGATAAATATATAGCAAAAGGAAGCGTCGGTTGTATTCCTTTTGGTGTTCGAAAGGGACTCTAGAAAACGTGTTTTTAATTAGTGTCTGGAATGGACAGGAATAGCAATCTGGCAAGAAGGCCGAGTACAGAAATAATCACGATTTATTTTTCTAGGAAAAATACACGAGCAACCCGGTACGGGCAGCTGAATATTTTTTTGTTATAGTGTAGCATCAACTTTGATATACATTGTCAATAATGTATATTTGATAAAATTAAGTCAAACAAGTATGCTTACTACTATCAATTTTAATTTTGAAATATTGCGTACCTTTCTAAGACAACACGAAAAAAAACCTTCGAAGTAATTCACAACGTGAAACAAACCTAATTGAAATAATTCTTCATCGTACACATTTTATGAAGTTTTCCGAGTGAATCGAAAAAGAAAATGTTGAATTTCTGTTGACGTACTCCAAAAGAAAATTACAATGGTTATAGCATAGTCCTAATAGAATCCTATATTGAGTTGAGAATTGGATAAGACCTACATAATCTCTATGTGTCTGTTGAGCTGATAAATGGTGTTTCGTGTTTGTTAGGAATATATAGTAAATCTCTATGGCGTTGTACGACATATTCAATATGTTTGTCTTACTTGAGATGACAGTCTTGAATAATTTCAAGGTATTTTACTGATTGCGACTCATTTATTGACAAATTAGTTCCAGAAGTAGAAGAAGAAGAACTTTATTTATTTAGTAGGGCATGTCCTAATATAAAAATGACAAAATAGTTATACAAACATGTTTCTATACTAATAGTTATATAATTAAAAGAAAAGAAAGACAAATACTAAATAATAAAATAATGCACTTAAAGTATATGTAATTAGATTTGAATGATGCTTCTTGCAAGAATCAAAAATGAGATAAGTAGTTTTATTAATATTCACGCTGAGCAAATAATAGACAAACCAAGATTAAGTTTTTACATTATATCACTCGCTTTCTCACTTATATGTGATTATATATACCAGCGTTTTATGAACCCTGCGATATCGTCTGCGAATGACGTTATGGATGACTCTTCGATATACAATAAATTTCAAGAGGCTATTGATACTCGTACATAAGGAAAACAGGTACCAGACCCAGACCTGTCCCTTGTGGAAATTCGAACTTAATTCTTTCATCTCAAATGACGTAATCCGTCTTAACGAGTTGTTTTATATGTTTCCAGATGACCTGAGGTTATATATGATTCTTCTGGACACTATATTGGAAAATGTACTCAAAATGATGAACAGTCCTATTATTTTGTATTAAATTTTCACACCATTCCAAAGAACAAAATGCAATTATAGAAAAAGTTTTTTTTTCAAAATAAATCTTTTTTTTCCGAATACAAAAGATCTATTTACCTGAGCCAGAGACTCATCGAAAATCGTATGCAAGTCTGGCATTTTTGTTTTATGAAAGTTGTCTCAATTTATTCACCTACACCTCATACACATTTCAGTTACGCATTTTTCTCGCGTATGCGCCACTTTTTCAACATGTTAGTGGATAATCTTTGCTTTGCACCTACCAAAGACAGGGTTCAGATTTATAGATTTGTATAAATTCCCTAAGAATAATATGTGATTTGTCATTTTTACCAAAAATGTGCTCTCCAATTTTGAAACACAAGCATTATCAAATTGAGCGTAGAAGCAAATTGAACCTTAAAACTGATTAGTCCATGTTATACCTTACACAAGCACACATGTGATCAGATCCACAACTGAACAGCGGTGTTCTGGTGACGTTAGTCATACAGAGAAACAGAGTGTCCAGAGAAACAAAAGGGCTCACCGCAGGCAAAAAATTTTTCAGAAATCTATTACTTTTTGCCGAAAATCTATTACTTTCCAAGAATAAATTACTTTGAATTTTTTTTGTACAGCTTGTCAAATCTAAAAAGAGACTTGAGAACTCTCTCTCTTTCTCTCTCACTCGCTCTCATAGTCTTCAAACGCACGCACATCTAGTAGGCGGGACCATAACGGAATTCAGAAAGCTCTTCCTACATTTGACAATCACTTTAAGTTTTCCAAAGTCATTAGTGCCAATTGTTATGTTTTGTTTGGAGTGTATACAAGACAGAATGGTATTGGACACATCAGCCTGTAAAATCGTCGGGAGTTCGGATCCCCTTCTCTGCATGGTGCGTGACAATGAGAGAGCAGGAATTAGAGCATTTCACTTTAGGGTAGGTGCCCGAGCAGCTGACGAACTTGGGTATAGTTTTCGACACTGAACAAGATGATCACAACTCTGTCACCGAGTTGAGAGCCGTTCAGCAAAAAGCTCATATAAAATCCGCAGATATAACCTTACTTCTGCGGAAACACAAGGATAAGCCAATGCATGCGGTCTTCTTCAATAACATTGCAGACCTTGGCTTATCAAATCGCCTGACGTTCGCTTTTCTCAGGTCGAGTGGGCTGAAGCCATCATGACTTGTCAGGAGGGTGTTTTCAACACCTTAGTCTACCACAGTCGTGTGACGGGTATAGAGGTTCCTGACATAAGGTGCAGGGCCTGCCGCGAGGCGCCTGAAACCCTAATCTACTTGCTATCAGCATGTCCAGCATATGCGGTCTCGGCCTATATCCATCGACATAATGCGGCTCTTAGAGTGCTATATTACCATCTACGGCACTCTTACGGTATTGACGAGACACCGGTGTTGCCCTATGCTCCGGTGGACATTGAATTCGTTGTGGGGAAGAGAAGTGCCGAAGTTATTGGAGCTATTCGTTCCCCACCCTCGGGCACATACAAGCTAATTAAGCCTGATGTAGTCCTTCTCGACCACCAGTGCAAGATAATAGTTGTGGAGTTTTCAGCTCCTAGCGAGACAAATAGCATCCGAAAAGACGAAGAGAAACGGATGAAATATCGAGATTTTCTCTTCGAACTCCGCAGACTCTATCCAGACCACTCTGTCTGTTGTTCTGATTATTGGAATTCTTGGTGGAATGATGCCGTCTCTACTCTCGAATCTTAAAGTGCCTGCCGCACTGAGACAGAAATCTTAGCCGAACAGATGCAGAAGGCTGTCATTCTTGGCTCACTGCGCTTGCTCAGAGCACATGATTATCGGGCCCAATGATCACTTACCCTACGGTGTGGGGAGTAGTCATTGGTTAATAATGCTGGCGCGCCCTCCCGAATGTATCGGCGCTTGGGGGATAGGGCCTGACCAGCGCATACTTTGGTATAAAAAAATTATAATAATAATAAAACGTCTTTATTCATCTGAAGTAAGAATATACTGAATATACGAAAAAATATTGAGGTGAATGGGCGGAGTGTCAGCAAAGGTGTTTCAAACTCAACCTTAAACTACCAAAAAAAGTTATTTTCGTGATAGTAATTGTTTCGAAGGAGGGTTTTTCTCCCAGTTTGTGTCTCTAAATACTGCACATACTATGCACGTCTTTGCAAAGAGTTTTCATTGTAGTGATTTTGTTTCTTCATTTCTTTCTAACACAGCTACCGTTTGTTGCCAGGTCGTTTCGAAGTAGATTTCGCTTCAGAAAACCAGCTGATTGATACATAAAATAAATAAAAAGTATATTTCATAGTAACATAGTATCATACATGGTAATTTCCACTATTAACAGTATTTCAAAAGTCAAAAAAGGAGATTTACTGTAACACTAATAGACCTGGTAACACAGAACACGGCGCTCCTCTCGTGCGATTTCTTCTTTATCTGCATCTAACTTCTATTTATTTAGCCTTTTTCTCTCAATTTTTTAAATGTTTCAATAGTTATTCTTCTGTTCCGGACAAATACACATCAAACAAATGAAAAATCTTGTAAATCGGTTCAGCCATTCTTGACTTTCAAATGGTGTCTGGATTTTGTGACTTTATATTAGATGTGTTTCATATTAGATATTTTTTCTAAGTGTGAACTATATTGTACATATGTATTTGAAAATATCCCAAATTGTCAGACAGTCTCTGCAAACCTAGATGGTGTTGATATTGCCAATGTGGTATCATACATGTTTCAGTGATCTTTGTAAAATTTTGTGGCCTTTTCAGCCATAAATCATCATTATTATTTGAATTGATGACATCTCCTTGGCTTAATGCGCCTGAATGGAAGCAAAAGCCAATAACATAGATGAGATCCCCAGCTCCTATTTGTCTAATATTTATTTTGGAAGATATTCCTGAACGTCCTTAATTTTGCTTCAAAAGCTATCGAAATTGTTTTGCGTGCGTCCTTGGTCGTACCGAAAATGTATTCGTTGCCTGAAAAACAGCCGTGCGTTCGTATCTGGGACCGGCGAACCACGCAAAAAGTGTAGAAATTTGCAAAAAGCAGTTTGGCGTGTCCACCGCAAGGCGACATAGCGTTGGCGCCAATCAGTACCACCGTCTCTGTGCAGGTCGTACCGCCTTCTGGGAATTCCAACGCTTTCTCGCCAACGCCGCCGAGATGTTTCAACGCCCAGTCGAATCCACCAACTTGTTGCTCGAAGACGTCGCTTGCCGCCCGTGCCGCTCGAAGAAGTCATCCTCCGGCGATACCATGGATTACGATACGCGGCTGATCGAGGAGGTGAAGAACTACCCCGCTCTTTACGATAATAGTCACAAGGATTTCAAGAACAAGGAAGTCAAGCAGGTCATCTGGTGCGACATCACGTTCAGGCTGAGGAAGCAGTGTGATGAGAAGTCAGGTTAGTTGTAGTTTGCGAAAAATTTGGTTTTTTAGAATATAGCGTCTACAGACTAACGGTCATCTTTGACAGCCGAGAACAGGTGGCTTATCGATATGAGGGACTGATGACCTAACACATTTCATTTTATATTATTAATGATTTGTCTGTGTGTTACATAAGCATTAAGTGTAACATAATTCAAGAAAAACTAGGTCTGAATCTATAACATCTCAAAGGTTTGATTTATTTTTCTACTTTTCGTAGAAGAAAATACCTCTCCACTCACAAGTTATTTTGGTAAAATCAGTCACACTCGTGAATATTTGTATTGGTATCTACAGTATGCCGTGTAATGTCCACTGTAAATAGTCTCATTCAGAAACAAGCACTTTTCCCGATCACCAGAATGGTAATACTCTTCTCGAAGGCGCGTTTCAATAACCAAGTTAGCGTCTTCAGGAGTTGAAGAAAACTGTTGATTATAACGAAAAACATCTTAATTGAATTGAAGGGTTTATATTTTTAGGAGTGATTTATTAATTTTCAAAATATAACCCCTTCAATTCAAATAAGATTCCTCTTGGCTGAGATTAAATCAAATAGGTAAACGAATGTCATTACGATGTCATCGATGACATAACAGATCAAGCTTATTCCGTGACATTAATAAATCGTAATTCATGGATAAATTGTGTGTATTTTCTATAATGTTATCCAATTTGGTACTGAAGAGCCTTGGGGCAAGTGTCTTAAGGCGAAACATCGATGTATACCAG
>WOGP01009855.1:0-10546 GCA_015342065.1 Leptinotarsa undecemlineata
GTAAGATTGGAACGGCAAGCATATTCGTTGCAGCAACTTTGTTCTTCCCCGACAGGTCCGATGACCAGATCTGTCGAAGTTTGTGCTGATACTTGCCGCGGAGAGAGTTTTTCACTGCTGTCACCTCTTGTGAGTGGCGTTGTTCCACCCCGAGGTAAGTATACCTCTCTCCGGCATCCATATGGTGTAGGATGCTTCCATCTACGAGCTTCACATCCTCTCCGTAGGCTCCGCATCGTCCTCTATTGAGATGAACCATTGCACATTTTTCTATTCCGAATTTCATACCGATAGCATGCGTGTACTCTTCCACCACCTATTTCAAATAAAGATGATTACTATTATTATTATGTAATGTATAAATTTGGAAATGTCCTCATAGGACGACGAAACTGCAATAACGTTAGTTACAAATAAAAGTGGTAAAGACATAGAAAGTTTCAATTATCTTTTCTTCATCCCTACCAGATCGTTGCCAACCAAATGTGTGATGTCTTTAAATGGAAGAATACTAAGAAATCTGTCAGCTCAGATCAAATGTTCACAGGTGTCGAATGAATGAATAGAATTTTGGAGCGGACGTTATTTTATTCGGACATAATAAAACAATTCTGATACAACAATTGTCACCGATATAATCAGTATTCTGATTACACAGCTAATTAACGCCAAATTTTTATTCATATATGGATGCGTCGTCCATGAAAACAGGTACAAAGGACCGTACCGTTGTGCTTCAGTTAGTATTTAGAGTCTGAAGTTTAAACTTTGAAGTTGATCGTCAAAAAAATTGTGATAGAACATCCTGCCCAGAAATATTTAGGATGAAAGTTAGTTGCAGTGAGTATTGTCAATAATTTTTTCTATGGCTATTGAAAATAAAACGTCAATCATGTGATCACTCCTTTATGGGTATGAGTACCTTCGAGGTCAATCGTAGATGAGGAAATTCATAACATTACAGTTGTGTTTTAATTATTTTCAATCATAAGCATTGGGAATTTCCACTTGAGAATATATTATCAAATGTCAAACTTAGTTATTGAATTCGACATTTTGTTTTGGAATATATGGCTTCTGAAGGAAAACGAGAATGAAAACTTAGACTCGGAAACTTGTAAACTTTTTTAGGGTTTGGTCCCGGGTTCAAGTTCCTTGTAAAGTAATTTTTTTATATTCCTTAACCACTTACAAAAGTAAGAAATATATTTGAATGCTTGGGAAAGAAAGGTATTGTTCTACTTCTTCATCTTGATACAAAAAAATGTGGGAATCTTCCAAAGAAAAGAAGGAAGTAATCAAAAATTAACTTATACAAATATGTGTAGATCATGCAAAGAAGCAACTTCCAGACATAAACTGGAAGAAAAACCCTCTCGAAACAGCTTTTTTCATATATACATTGAGTTAAATACACGAAAAAAAAAAACTTTCGAAACACTGATGACCACTGAATTATACGAAAAACACTTTTCTCTATTCCGTTTGTATTCCAAACATGGAATGGAATGGAATCAGATATCATTTACAGGATTTCTACACAATATAATTAATGAAAGAAGTAAAATTTCACTCACATGGAAAATTGTCATCCTCACTGCTAGACATCCGATATTTTTCCGTAAGACACTTGCCCAACTCTTCTAAAAATATACCCTATCGATTTGAATATTCCTATGGCTGGGATTCAATCAAATGAGCGAATGAATGTTATTTACGTTCTGTCAACGATCATATGGGTGGATTCAAGCCATTCCGTGACAAATGTAATTTTGTGAACGAATTGATTATTTTTTTTATAATGTTATTCGTATTTGCTACCGTACAGCCGATAAGGCAAGTTTCTTACGGTGAAATATCGGATATCCGGCAGTGAGGATGACAGTGTTCCATGTAGGTGAAATTTCCCTTTTTTCATTAAGTATATTGTTTCGGAATCCTGTGAATGATATCTGATTCGATTCCATTACGAATGTTTGGAATACAAACGGAATAGAGAAATGTTTTTCGTATAATTCAGTGTTCATATAAAAATATTTGTTTTGAAAGTATTTTTCTTTCGTGTAATTCAATGTTTATATGAAAGTAGCTGTTTCGAGAGGATTTTCTTCTAGTTTGTGTCTGAAAGTTACTTCTAAGCATGATCTACACATCTTTGTCATGAGTTAATTTTTGAAATTGATTTCTTCCTTCCTTTCTTTGGAAGATTCATACATTTTTTTGTATCAAGATGGAGAAGTAGAAAGCCAAAACTTTGCTTTCCCAAAAACTAATCTCTCCTTAGGAATATACACTTTCTATTTCTATTTTCAGCTTCATAAATGTGTGTTATTACAAAATATTCTTATTATACGTAATAGAAAAATTATAGTATTCTACTCGCAGAAAGAGGTTATTACTTACTCGAATGATTTACAACGCTCGTCTTCAGCTTGCGTCAACAATATTAATTCTAATGACTGATTTTGTTTGTTGCTCGTTAAATAATTATTCAATTGAAAATAGTGAAAAGCAAAATGCATATTCTAAAGATCAATTTTCTCCAGTACCTACACTGAATTTAGACATTATCATATTGTTCGTGTTCAACTTTTGGTTTATGAAATTAAAATTTCTGAAAAAGTTTATTGTGAGTTGAGGAAAGGAATATAGGTAGGATTTGATAAAAATTTTCCATTTCTTGTTCAATAAGGGTGTACCAAAGGAACGGGTGAATTAGCTGCTGATTAACGTTGCTTTTTTAGTCATGCTTTCCACTCTGAAAAATCTGAATTGAATCGCCCGTGGTTCATCTCAATTCATGATAGATTGAATATACCTAATCTAACTATACTTCTAAACACTCGAAGACATGCACACCTTCCTTTAACTAAACCGAGGCCCCTTGAATGATGTGCTAATGACTTTCTTGTGGTTATTACGAGTTAGAAAAGCAAACAAGAAAGAAGATTGCCACTTAAATGAGAATGGTGTATCGATGTGATTGCTTGAGAGACCATGCTCTGTGATTTGCACTAATGTCTCCCGTGTAATTAGAGCGAATCTGCCTCTGTAATCAAACACCGACTCGTTTACTAGGTGGTCCCTTGTTATAGACCGATAACTGATGATACAGGGGTAAGTCAAAAGATAGTCAGTAAAGTTTGCATTCAATCAGTATGTCTATTTTGCTAAAATCAATTTTCATTTTCATCGAAATGTTTTTCTTTTCTAATCTAACATTATGCAGCATATGAAAATTTTTCTAGAAGATATGTGGAATTATTTTAAATGTATTTTTCAAATAATTACCGAATCAGTGTTAATCAATATTTAGTATTGTCAAATAATGTGTAAATTAACCATATGATCGTTGGGAAAAAATCAGTTCCTTCTTTTGAAATGAAATTTACACGAGTTTAAAAATTAAACTATGGACAAATTCAAATTCTAATTCAGTTTAAAACTCCGTTATTCATAAATATAATTTGTTGATGTCTCCATTTCACACAAAATAAGTCGGTGAATGTTTTTGTGTCAACTATTTATGTTTATAAATAAAAACTAATTGAGATGTATTTAAGTTAAAACTTCATTGTGATGTTTTCATTAGAGTTCACAAATTCACGACATATTTTTCACTATACAATAGTCGCCAGTTATATTTTATAACAGTGAAATCACTTTATTCAAATTGAAATTTTATTTTCAATTTTCAATATGATTTTATAAAATTATTGTGGAACATTTTGGTTTATCAATTTAGAAACATCTTTGGAACAATATATGAAACAAAATGAAAGAATGAAAATCATTATTTCGGAGCTTACTACAAGTAGATCCAATTTTGAAATTTCCCACATATTGTTCAAATTTTAAGTCAAATTTTCAATCTAAACACAGTTTTTCCATGGAAAGTTTAATTTCTTCTATTCGATTTCTTACTTATTAGTAATATTAGTATTTTAGGTTGTTTTAAAAGTTTTGTTCGTTTTAATGTCGTAAAACTGACCCATCACAAATAGTGCGTGGAATGGCGGAAGAACTGGGCCCGTCGGATCCCAAACGTATTGGAAAGGTCAAAAATGTCAAAAAGTGCGTGCCCCACGACAGAAATTGTCACGTTTCGAAGTTTGTTTTTTTCTGCTTTTGCGATCCAAAACGATCCTCTTTGAATCGGATCGTCATCTGTGATGAAAAGTGGATCCTCTACGATAGCAGAAGACATTCAGAACAGTGGTTCGGCACCGCTGAGCCACCCGGACAGTTCACAAAGGCGAATACACGCCAAAAAACGTTACTGTGTGATAGTCAGCGATTGGTGTGATTCACTATAACTTTCTGCAACTTTCAATTGCCTATGCATTGAATTCTATAAAGTGCTCTTTATAAAACAGAACAACTTTTTTTTTCAATTATGAATGAAATGGCATTTTTTGATGAAATTGTTCACATATTTTGCTGTCGACTTTTATATACTTCTCTAATCTTAGAAGTTTTCATCGAGCACTTTTTTATTGGCGTTTCCTCGTATAGTCAGTACCTTGAATAGGTTTCGTCGACATTCGATTCCATTTTATTGTTTATTGCGTCATATTTCATTCATTGCATTCCACCAACAGAGCAATTCTTCAAAGGTGGTCCCCCATTTTATTACAACAATAAAATATGAAGGCGTTTAGCTTAATTCCTAATTTATTGAAAAAACTTCATCTTGATATATGAGGATGAGGTTGAAATTTACTAGAACTTTTCAAACCTTTCTCAAACCCACTCTTTTGGAATGATTGGATATTATTAGATACTCATGGACCAAATAGAATTGAATTTTCTCCCTCTTCGGAACCTCTTTTCTAATGTGAAAATTGGTAATTCGTTTATCATAAGTCTATTTAATGAGTTGGTAAAATTTTCTTTTATGGTGTTTAAATTTTTAATTACTTTTTACGTGAACCCAGGTAAAATTATTAGTCATTAGTTAGGCAACAAGTCATATAACAAATTATTATTATATCAAGCACAAATTATGTTGAATTTAGTCAGTATGAAAACACTTGAGGAAGCTATTGTAAAACGAAGCACGTGTTGCGATTTTGTGAACTGTCCAGTGAAAATCTCACAATAAAGTATTACTTGAATACTTAATGGATTTCAATCAAGTATGGGCTAATACTATCATATATGTTTTGCAGAATTTTGTCATGGTCATTCATCCATCAGAGATGAGTAACCAAAACTGTTTTGATTACAGAAAACAGATGCCCTCAGCAAGACGTTCGAAAAAAATCGACATGTGTCATACTAAAAGGTAGAAGGAAAAAATTAAAAACGTCATTCTTCATCATGACAACGGCAATGAGATGCCTCCTCATATTATAGTCAACCCCCGATGGTCCTTGTATTCCAATGAAAAATTTCCGCCCCAATTTAAATATTGAATTTCCGCCTACGATATTCATGTCCAAGTGTATTGTAATGTTTTACTCACTGAAAACGAATCTGACGTTACCCAACTACGTCATAAATAATCAAGTTCTGAAGCGTCCTGACATCACACTTCACTCACTGATTGTTACTTTTGTTTCCTCCCTCTCTTTCAATAAACATATTGACACTCCTCTGACAGCTGCTTGTCGTATGTATGGATTCTTAGTTGAAACGAAAAAGCTTCAACATTGAAATTACTTTATTTCACTTTTGTTCGATCTAGGCTGGAACAAACATCTGTTGTATGGAGTCCCTACTATCAGGTGCATATGAATCAACTAGAAGTCTTACAGAGGCGCTTCCTAAAATTTATATCTTTTAAACTTGAAGGCGCGTATCCTAATGTAGGAATACCTTATTATGAAGTGCTTGAAACTCACAATTTTGCAGCCTTGATGTAAGGCGTAAATATTATTCATTTCTTTTTTATTCAAGGTCATAAACAATGTTATTACCTACTCTCAATTGTAACAACTGTTGAATTTTTGGGTTCCTAGACGGTCATCTAGGAATAATGGCCCCGTTTTTTTTTAAAGACAAAAGGTTATAGGAAAATCGTCAAGGCGCGGTGCATGTGCGAAAGTAGCGATTCACATTAGATTGGAATCGCTGGAGATTGAATCCTTTTGAAAAAACATTATCACCACATGCACGCAGTTCTCCAGATGAAAGTGAAGTTCGAGGTGTACGGAGTTAAACCTCAAAACGATGAGCAACCACAGTCCGTCGCGTATTTCTGATGTGTACCGCTTTTGGTGGAATCAAAGGTGCCAAGTCACTTGAACACCTCCCGTGAAAGTATCTATAGAAGAAAGACAAATCTTCAACCTTTCTTCGATGTTGCACGTCTCCAATCGGGCGGTTGGCTCTTTTATGGATGGAATCCAGCAACTTCAGGGTATGTTTGGGGGCAGAACTCCATACATGAGAACAATACTTTAATGAAGATCTTATCTGAGCTTTATAAAGCATCAAAAGTTGCCGAGGTGAGTATACAGTTTTCTGGTTCGGAACAGTGTTTCAAGCTTTTGAGAAGCAGCCTTTGCAATTCCAGCGACATGACTCTGCTAAGACATATTGGTGTCCATTTCAACCCCTCAACAAGCTGATCAAAGCGGAATTGTCTGTCCTGGCATTATTATGTCCGGTTCGAAGACATTTATCTACTTGGAGAAATCCGATGGCTGGGTTTTTGTGGCATTGAATTGAACCTAGTTACTTTCACCCCAATTCGAAATTCCTTCTTGTTCCTCATTAAAATATGCAACCTCCTGCTGCCGGTGAAGATGTGCATCCGTGGCCGATATCCTGGAATCCAAATGGAATGACGAGAAAAGTGTGCTGTCGTCAGCAAAGCATTATTTTGGATTCTTGAATTCTCGACACTCTGCGAACAAATATAATGAACATCTCCCCAATTCATACAATGTGCGATACCTCTAGTCGTATCCTAGATATATTCAACTGCCAGATTATACAAATCAAAAGACATTTTTCAGCTATAGATTCGCAAATTATATTACGTAAGTACTTATTTGTAAATATCACTATTTTTCCTATTCTGTAATCGGGTTCATATTTTAGAATAGAGTATGAAATAAATAAATAAATTATGAAACATTAGCACGATATTGTGAAGAGCCAATAAGCAATTCCAATTGATTTTTCAGTCATTGATCAAGTAAAGCACTCTTTCCTCGCCGCCGCCTCAAGTTAAAATAAACAAAAACAACGAATAGCACAGCCATCGAAAATAATAACGTGTTGCGGGCGGGCGCTATCAAATTATCATGTCTACAGATCCAACGGATCGATTAGGCCATCAGAGTTGTCATTCGGACCTTCGATAATTGCAGACCGGCGAGAAATTAAAGAAACTAGACTGAGGGAGATCTATTGTGCCGACGCGACGGTGGATACGTGTCTGTACGTCATAGTGAGCGAGACCTACCTCAAATCGTGAATGGCCCATGGCTTTCAGCAATTTTTGCCTGATATGTTTGGCGTTTATTTGTTTTATTATTTTTTTCGTGTGTTAATCATATCTCACAAATTTGAAAGACTGTTTTGCTCCAAATTATAGATTTTGTCTTATGAAGGAAAATGTATACTTCTATAAACCTTTATTTTATTTAAAATGTCCACGTGTCATGGGTTTTTCTTATTCAAATCGAGATTTTCCACATTGACATATTATATATAAAATATTAACGATTATAACAGCAGGTAAGCTCTCCATAAAGATAATAGTCCATGAAGAAAATTGAAGGTTAGGCCTCCAAAACAGAGCTTCACAGCGCTAAAACGCTTTTTCCCAACAACAATGAAATCAAGAGCCATGAAAATAACATATATCTAGAGGTGATTATTCTTGAATCATACGTGAATTTCAGGTCATAGTTGTGCATCATTCTCACAATTTCAATCACTGTCACTATCCTAATCAAATTGAAACAACGGAATCAAATATTCAAATATTATTGTGGATAAATATTAAAAACTTTGCATAAATGCTTCTACAGAAATTCACAGGTTTAATTTTATATCATGATTATGACAGTGACTAGACCTGCACTGTACTCAGACAACTTAAATGTAAATCAAGTAAAACTCATAAATACAGTGAACAGTGAAACATTTTTAATTCGAATCAAAACATTCTTAATTTCTAAAATCAGAAAGAATACGGATGTCGGCTCTGCGATCATGTCTAGGTACGATATATTTGAAGAAATAAATAAGAATTATTATTGAAAAATACAAGTTCTGTTATTTACCTATTTTATTTATATTTTCAAACATAGTGTCTTTAATAATTGTTCTTTCAACATACAAACATTCATCCCAGACTCTCACAATGAATATTTTACTTGTATTCATCATTGTGTCTAATTTTCGAACCTTTAACATGTCTATCAAATATGTCAATGTCAATTTAAGAAAAGAGAATTGAAACTCATGTTTTTACCACTTTAATTTGTAAATAACTTTACTGCAGTTTCGTCCTATAAGTACATTTGCAAACTTATATATTAAACTTTAAGTTTAATGTATAAGTTTTTAATGTAACGCATACATTAAACTTTAAGTTCAATGTATGAGTTTGAGACAAGAAAAATCTCGTGTCTCCAAAAAAATTATCATTTCGAGAAACTAAATTATTAATATCAATATTAATATTAAAATTATTTTTTATTTCAACTAGTTGAACGCTCTCAAACTCTCATTTTGTTTTGTGGCCAGTTGAATTGACTCATCACACATCACTGCATTTTTTATATTCAACAATTTCATCAGTCTCGTTAACCGCTCAAGGGCCTTGACGAAGCGAGGCCTTCAACGTCATTTGTGAGCCATTGTCCCAGACGTCTTCGTCATCGCATTGATAAATTTGACAGCTGCAGCTTTCGCGGATTCCGCTTGTTCTTCGTTGTGTCAGTGATGCTAACTCTGTGGGTGTTTTGTTGGCTCTTTTAATTTCAGATTATTCCATAAAGAAAACGCCGAATTGAAATAACAAGTCACCTGGGATCTGAGGCGGTGACTCTCGAAGGTGACGAGGCGGAATTATACAACTTTTTTGGCTACAAGCCGTAACGACTAAATTGGCATTGGGGGAGAATGGTCCATATTCGCAGATGAGAGTACTATGTTATTCTTGGCTTTCTGTTAATGTATATTCAGGTTGCTTTTTAGCTGATCCCACAATTGCTTATTTCAGGACTCAATAAAATATTTTCTATGATCGCGACTATGCAAAGACTGCTTTTGGGATGTTCACTAAAATTTTAATATGGTCGGTCGGTAGCCGGGCGATTCGACGTGGGTGCTTTGTTCACTCAGTCAATCGGCCGATGTCTGACTCGATGATTCAAGCCCCAAGCTGAAAGCTCGATTTTCACTTGCTATCATCCAACCCGTGCTATTTTGATCTGAGCTCATTATATTGCATTTAAAAAAAAGTCACAGATACATTTGGAGAAGAATGAATCTAAAGCGAGCACATACCAGAACCACAACAGGATTTCAGGTTTGTTCTAGAATTTTTGTCTAATTTGAAATAAATTACTTTTAATTTTTTTTCCAAAATTGGCTGGTTTTGCGGATGGGGAAAAATTTTTCCATCAAGTTTTGTTACTCATGGTCTATTGTTAGAGAAAGTTCTTGCCAAAAAAATGTTGTCACAAATATTCTGACACAATTTTGTGAGAAATTACACCTGAGTTTTTGCCACCTCGAAAGACACCTTCAACACGAAATCCGGATTCCTCGCCAGTAGTCACGTCTTACTCATAAATGGCGGACCTCTGTTGTTCGTACCGTTTTATCGCATAATAAAGGTATTTTTATTGAATGGACTTCGTGATATATTGACTGACACGCCATTTTCTGGGAACGATCCGGCATCTAACAATGGAACTTTTGCTATTATTCAATAGAAATTGTTGACATTAGCTTTTCATCGTACTCCTGAATTGAACAACAACGATAAAATGTTTATGGGATGAAACAAGCCGATAACGGAAAACCCCTAAAACTTCATAGTGATTATCGTTATCATCGTTTTTGTTTCGAATTCGTGACTTTTCAGCATAGTTTCACAATGTTATTTTTCGGAAAGTATAAGAATCGCAATTCAAATGAAATTTAAATTTAAAATTATATGTCATCAGAACCATCACGATTTGAGTACTCTTCTGGATTGGTTTCGAATTATTTATGCAGTGAAATGTCTTAAATTCTAAATTTCGAATTTCTTAGCAAACACGCAATCATTAATTTATACGGTTTCATTAATAGGTAGAACTGAGACTGCAAGACTTGTCGACGCGGGATTCACTAATCATCATATTATGACGTTAACTTTGTTTGAGGAACCCGCTTTGAGAGAAGTGTTGCAGTTCTGGTGTTTGGGAGCAGTATTTGTTTTGGATTTCTTTGAGCTTATGATCTATGCAGTATATCATTCGATATTTTTTCAATATAATATTTAGGGTTAAAACAATTAATGTTTGTTTGAAGGTGGTTGGCAATGTTTCAAGGTGAGTCTCATTACTTCGGATTTCCATTGTCTAGTATA
>WOGP01009856.1:0-10546 GCA_015342065.1 Leptinotarsa undecemlineata
TTAAATTTGCTATTGCCCTATAACACATTGGAAGGTGGTTATATATTTTCTTGCTCTCATATATCAAAGAAAATTTTGTAATTGCTGATTTTGGGATTGGCAAGGATAAATTCCGACTTCCTCTCGTGTGGTAACGTTTGTCATTATTTACTGAGGAAATGGAATATTTTTTGAGAATCAAGCAAACGGTTTCTAACAGGAATAAACAAGTTACAGTAAGAATTTTCTGACTGATGAAAAGTGGTTTGCAGTGGTCTTGTGATTTTGCCCTACATATGTATCTGACAGCCCTTTTTGGTAGAACGAATACTGAATTTAGTAGTTGCTGATTACAAAAGCCCCAAAAGGCAATTCCATATTTCAAGTGCGACTCTACCAAGGAAAAATACACAGTTCTGGCTGAGGATTGATTGAGTTCGTTAGAAACAATTCGAACTGCATAGCAGTCAGATGCCATTTTTTTGCATACATTTGTGATATGCCCATCAAATTTTAATTTATCATCTATAAATATCCCTAGAAATTTTGTTTGAGTTTTGTTAACTATAGCGTGATTTTCTATAAGTAAGTCGTCAAAATTGAGTTTGAAGCAAACTATGTTTGTTTTATTTGGGTTGAAACATAAGGAGTTTGAATCGCACCACTGTTTAACCCTATAGAGATCCAGGGTTATGATATCTCTGGGATTATCTTCATTTGTCCCACGCCACAGGTTCGTGGTGTCATCCTCAAAAAGTGTGAACTTTCTTTTGATATCAATGGTTACCAGATCATTAATAACTTTGTTTCCACAGATAATATTTATTTATCATTCAACATCTTTAGAATGAAAATGAAAATTATTGGCATGCGAACAATTATAATTATACTTATAAAATGGGTCTGAACTAAAACTTTTTTAAATTGTTTTCAACTCAATTTTGCATTTCTGTTCTTATACTTTTTTCTTTTGTCGTCCTTTCTGAAATAATTTTATGTTTATATTAAACCATATATTTGAATGCAAATGAAAATTATTATTACATCCAACACAGCACTTTTATATTTCTATAGATTTTTGAATCATGAAAAGAATAAATAGACTCATAACTTTGCCAACAAAAATCTCGCTTTCACTGAAACAACTTCCAGTATGGAACAGTGTAATAAACGGTTAGAAAATTTTCAAAAAGTATTCACCAAGAGCTGCTCTCTCGAGTTTTTTTAATGAAAATTAATCTCTTAATGGAAAACAATTTATACGTTGGCAAAATCGTTCAATTCGACCGAAGAGCCATTAACGCGAAAAATTCGAATGATACTTCCGACATTTTTGTCGATCGTTTTTAGACTCACTCAATTCATCAGTATAATCAACACTCGATGATCTGATATCGGGTAGAAATTCAGATAATTAGACGGTTTTCAACTTGACTGGGTGGCTTAATGAATCGAAAGGCAATTAACTCAAAATTGAAGCAAGGATGATTATCGTTGTCTTTCGAATCTCTAACGGATTCGGTCATTTTTGTCATCTTTTCTATGGAGTTTTCTCTTCAGTTTAATCTTATATTCATTGATCTTCTTGTTTGGGAAACCTCTCAATTAGTTATTTAGTTCAATTTATTTTGTAAATATGAATATTTCGCGCTGTGTCGAGCATTAAGTACATATATGAGACGTTCATGACCTCCTGAAAGGCAAAAGTAGCGCTGTTACTGAAATAAATATAGTTTGAAAAACTACAAAACACGCTTTTAAAGAACATCAAGTTGAAAAGTTAATTGTTTTTTATAAGCTTAAAACAATAACGAACGAAATAGTTATTTAGCATACAAAGGAAAAAAGTATTAGATTTTAGCTCGAAATTTTTTAATTTTCAATTTCCAATCGTAATTCATGAATGAATTGTATGTATTTTCTATAATGTTATCCAATTCGGTACTGAAGAGCTCAGGAGTACTTCAGTTTGTGTCTGAAAGTTACTTCTTTGCATGATCTACATATCCACGTATAGAGTTACTTATTTCCAAATTGATTTCTGCCTTGCTTTCTTTGCAAGATTCCCTTGTCTCTTTTTTTGTATCAAGATGGAGTAGTAGAAATCCAAAAACTTTCTTTACAAAAAATTAGTCACTCCTAAAAATATACCCCCTTCGAAGAAATACGTGTAAAGTGATTTCGACTTATATCAAGGAGGTTAGGTTTAGCGCCATCTACCCGCGAATAGATCAAGCAATAATGTCGATAATTCTGTCAAATACAGATCCCGAGCATTCAAACGGGAATGAATATGGAATGAAAAGGAGAGTTACAATACATACATACATACAGGTGAAGCTAATAAAAGCGTGTTAAAAATACTTTTTTCAAATGAAGAAATACACGTAAATTGAGTTATATCAAGGAGGTTACGTTCATCTCCATCTACCCGCGAACAGATCCAGCAATAATGTCGATAATTCTGGAGTTACAAACTGACAAACAAACATACATACATACAGGTGAAGCGGTGAAGCTGATAAAAGCGTGATAAAGATATTTTCCGATATATACTTTTAGTAAATGAAAAGATGAACTCAGATGCTCATCTCGAATGTGGAACTATATAGATTTTCAATTGATTAGAAGTAATCGTCATCGAAAACAACGGTTAATATCTTTGTGCACATGGAAAGTGTTGATGTTTTGTGAATATCACTACCGAGAGCAAAGATCGCGTTCATCGGAGCTTCCGGAGCTTTCAACCATAGTTTTTTATCGACATTACTTCTGGGAAAAACTTCAAATATTTTCCAATAGTTCATTTTCAAATCCAATTTCTGAGCTGGTATTTTCGTAAACGGTTCCGTCAGAAAATCAAGAATACCCGAAATGTTATCAAAATTTGGATTCCACACGGTTCAGTTTCTAACCCAGTTTCTTCACGGAGGATAATTATCATCCTGATAAACACTCATCAATGGCTCTAGGAGCATTCGAAACGAGTTTTACTTTGCAAGGTAAATACTAAATTACAACAACAACAACAAATTGAAGAATGACGATGACATCTTCTCTTACGAATATGTTATCAATGGAACTGAATCCTCGAATATCAACTATAAACGAGACTCCTCAAGGCGGTCAGCTTCAAAGCCTCGTTGTGGTACTGAGCTGAACCACGAATGCTTTGGACAGCTTCTTGATTCAAATCAGGTTGGCAATTGTTCCCTTACTCTCTCAATTGATGTTCGTCAAGAGGACGAATTCAGTGGCAACATAAAGATAAATGACCTTTATGCCACTTTGGCCTTGTGTACCCCTGACTGGTGTATTTGATGAACTAACTGTTCATTTTAACAGACGTCGTGGGGCCTTCACTCAACAGAGGAACGGGACCTTCTGTATCGAGTGGGGTCGTTTATAGTATAATCTACAGCTTTCCTAACTAATGGGTTATCAGGGATTTTTGCTGACTCGAAAACTCTCTGATTCCTCGACTGAATAGACTGCTGGACAGATTCAGATGTCTGCGGATGGCTTCATTCCACACCACGGAGCATTCACCAGCATCCTCCAGTATCTTGAGTATCTGGGGAATGATGGGGTTTCCACTACGGTTTCGTAAAATTAAAATAAAAAAAATGTTGATTGTTTTTATCGCTAAATTCTATGCCAAATGATTCTCTGATGTGTTACCAAAGGGTTGTGATTACTTTCAATTATTAAATATATTTAATAATTTTTCATTTGTTTATTTTCCTTAACGTTCCTTTTATGTCCCCCCACTTCCCGTACAGTAGTGGATACAGCACAACTTCCTGAGACTCTCCAGCGTGGATTTCCCTGACATCAGACAGGTTTTCTTCAACTCGAACATAAAATTTTCTATCAGAAACGACCTAATCCATCGGACCAGACCCCGAGGCAGATCAAAATCGAGCATTTTATGTAACTGGCCTTCGTGCCGGGTTCGATCGAAGGCCTTTCAAATAATCAGGAGGACGACATGGACTGTCTTTCTGTTGTTCAGCTCTGAGATGGAATTTTTGACCAGTCTCAGGGGCTGCATCTTAATGGAGAGTGCCCTCCTTACCACAAATGCATTGCTGGAGACAACTGTCCTCAAAGGACAAGCCGAAGTATAGAAGAGCAATGACATCTCCCCCAACAAAGACGCCATCTATGGGATGGAAAAGAATTTAAATATTCGAATGTGAAAGATGAACGACATAAAGTTTGGTTTTGCAATTTGGAGAGCCTTGTCACCTTTGGTAATCACATAGATGGCGTCTCTGTAGGGGAGGCATTTACTTAGAATTATTATTGAAAAAAGATATCATCTTAATGAGAAAATTGACCTGTTTCGGAAATATTGTTCACTTAGCTAATAAATTCAGTTCCAGAGCCTACAACTAGATAGACTGAAACACACAGATGACGCAACTAGTGACAAAACATTTTGAGTGAAGCAACTTTGATGAAAATGGATAAGAAGGAATTCTGTGTATTGGTAAAGCATTTGTTTTTAGAGAAAAAAAAAAACTGTTGAAGCCAAAGCTTGGCTTGATGAACATTATTTGGACTTTGCACTAGGAAAATCAAACATTGAGGAGTCCTTTGCTTAGTTTGAACGACCTGAAATGAGCACCAAGACCGATGCACGCGGTTGGACCCCAAAGAGGCTATTACCGACGAAAACATCAAAAAAGGTGACAAAATAATTTTGGATGACCACAAAGTAAAGTTGATAGAGATACCTGATGTTCTAAAGATGTCAAAACACGTGTTGCATGAATATTTATTTAGGTTTACGGAAGCTTTGTTCAAAGTGAGTGCCACGCGAGCTCACAATCGACCAAAAACAATAACGATTCGATGTGTAGTGTTTGAAGCTGTTCCACAATAAAAATTGACATCAGAATCAAAACTATCGTCATCGAAAATGTTGTTTCGTTAACATAATGGACCGTGTCACAAATCAATGAAAACGATAGGAAAATTGCATGAATTGGGCTTTGAATTTTTTCCGTATCCACTGTGTTCTCCAGAGCTTGTCTCTATCGACTTTCTCTGTTCTCAGACCCCAAAATAATGCTCGCTGGGAAAGGATTTGGCGCCGATAAAGGGCGCCAAATCCTTTCTCTTCGAAACTGAAGCCTATTTTGAGGCTATAGACAAATCGTTCTATAAAAATAGTATTAGTCTTAGAGAAAAAGCCTAATTTTCGTAACATACTTTAGGAATCGTGAAAATTGAAAATCATTACCTAGGAGAATCCTTTTCTCTTTCGTCAACGCCTTCCACATGTTGAAACATTACTGGGAAATTCACATTCTTCAAATGCTCCCATCCAATGAAAAAGTTGGTGAGATCGTCGCCGGCAGCAATCAGTTCGTTGTCGTAGAATAACCTGTTTGGTACGTCCAGAATGATTTTGTGCGACCTGTAATTTTTGATGAGTTTCGTCACGAAACGCGGGTCAAATGACTCGTCTGTCCCTCTTGCATATATATCACACGTGTCCAGTAATCTTTCAATCATCGACTTTGCTGAAATACAAATAATTTCAATGAGTAATTTTGACTTCGTTTTTCTGCCGCGATACGTTTCTAGTTGAACTTCAAAATTGGGGATCATGATTGGACGAGAGAAATATTGTAAGGAATTTTGAAGTGCCTCAGGGCTCAGTTTTGGAACCAATACTGTTTCGAGTAGAGGTTCACGAACTTCTTCTGCATGTGATAAAGGGGATCGCAGTTGACATGACCTAAACCAAAATGCTGAGCAACTTACTGTCAAACTAGACAGTAGTATGAGTGATTTCAATACCTGGAAGTTCATCTCAAGTGTACCATATTCATCCACATTCCAAAAACTATTATGCTCTTTCATTCTTGGGTCAAAGGTTCTCTCCGTTTCACAAATATATAGTTTTGGGCAAAAACCACAATTCAACTTACTAGAAGTAGAGTTTTTTCCCAACACCAAACCGTTATTTTAACATATCAATACATATTTCGATTACCAAGTGATCACCTTCATGAAGAAGATCAAACTGTATCTTATTACCTGGATCTAGGCTGAATTGTCTCGGGCGTAACACAGAGATGGCGCTAGTCTTATTGCATTCACCGCTTTTACGGTTAGTAGTAACTTCATGAAAAAACTGTTGAAATATCATGATATTGTTTTAATTTTACACTGCTTCTTGATGAGAAAAATACCATTCAAGAAATGTAATGGCTTTAAAAGTGTCATAGGGACTGAGTTCTATCAGAAATAATAATTTACGTTGGTTTTCTGACTCAAAACCAGGTCGTAGAGACACCAAAGCAGAACGCAGTGGATGCCCAAATGAGGCAGTTACACCAAAAAATATAAAATGAAAGTTGGGAGGGTGAGTATAGGCCCACAGTACTTAGGCCACATGTGACCCATTGTATATCTTCTCAAGGAGTTGTCCTTCTAGGTCATCGTCCATCCTGTCCTTTCCAGGAAGGTGGACAGGTCTCTGGGAGATATCAACTTTCTATCTGTAGGTGTATCTAGGCCAAAACTCGCCGAACACATAATCTTTTATTGACGATAACTCTGGAAACTCGCATAAGACATGCCTGATAGTTTCAACTTCCTGTTCACACATCTTGTATAGAGGTGTGTCCTCTAGACCCATAATATAGAATGACTGAATACGTTTATTTTTAGGAATCCTAATACACACAATAATAATAATAATGATGATAATGAAAATAATAATATACAATACAATTGCCATTATCCGTTGAGCTCAGAAATACTCGAGGGTATAACTGTGGCACCTCGGAAACCGGAGGCACAAGGTCACCCATCTGTTTTATATTGATGATCTAGAACTTTATGACTCTGGAGAGAAGAATCTCCACCAGTCCTTGAGGGTGGTGGAAGAGTACACCCATGCTATGGCTATGAAATTCGGGATAGACAAATGTGCAATAGAAGATATGCAGCTCGTAGATGGAAGCATCTTACACCATCTGGATGCCGAAGAGACGTCTCGGGGTGGAACTACGCCATTCACAAGAGGTAGCAGCAGTGAAAAACTCTCTCCGAGGCAAGTATCAGCACAAACTTCGACAGATCTGGTTATAAACTGTCGGGGAAGAACAAAGTTGTTGCAACAAATATGCTTACCGTTTCAATATTACTTTACTCGTTTGGAGTAGTGAAGTGGACTCGGGAGGAGCTGTATCAACTCGACGAGAAGACCGAAAAAAATTATGCATCTCTATAGCAGTTCGCATCCTAAATTGTCTGTTCCACAGTTGTACTACCCCCAACAACAGGGAGGCCGACGACTTTTGAGTTTGGAGTGTCTTCATGACAGAATGGTACTGGATACAGCCTGTAAAGTCGTCAGGAGTTCGTATCCCCTTCTCTGCATGGTCCGTGACCATGAGAGAGCAGAAATAGGAGCATTTCTCCTTATAGCAGCTGCCCGAGCAGCTGATGAACTCGGTATAGTTCTCGACTCTGAACGAGTTGATCGCAACTCTGTCACCGAATTGGAACCCGTTCAGCAAAAAGCTCAGATAAAAGGCGCAGAGATCACCTTACTTCTGCGGAGACACAAGAATAAGCAAATGCATCGGGTATTCTTCAATAACATTGGAGACATTGGCTTGACGTTCGCTTTCCTCAGGTCGAGTAGGCTGAAGTCGGAAACTGAGGGGTTCCTCATGGTTTGCCGGGATGGTGTCTTCAACACCTTAGCTTACCGCAGTCGCGTGATGGGTATAGAGGTTCCTGACATAAAGTGCAAGGCCTGCCGCGAGGCGCCCGAGGCCCGAATGCACTTGCTATCAGCATGTCCAGCATATGCGGTCTCGGCCTATATCCATTGACATAACGCGGCCCTAAGAGTGCTTAATTACCATCAAAGGCACTCTTACGGTATTGACGAAATACCGGTGTTCTCCTACGCTCCGGGGAATATCGAATCCGTTGTGAGGAACGAGAAGTGCCGAATTTATTGGAACTATTCGTTCCCCACCCTCAGGATCATACAAACTAATAAGCCTGATGTTGTCCTTCTCGACCACTAGAGCAAGACGATATTTGTCATGGAGTTTTCAGCTCCTGGTGAAACGAACATCGTCAGAAAAGAGAAGGACAAACGAATAAAATATCGAGATTTTCCTTGGTGGAATGAACTTTTATTGTGTTCATTGTGTGAGTTTGAAAATGTTCATATAGGACGAAACTGCAGTAACGTTAGTTACAATTGGAAGTGGTAAAAACATTGAAATTTCCATTTCTATTTTCATTATGATCTCCTACCACATAATAACGGATACTTCCTTAAGATACCCCAAATTTTGCGTCAATAGGAGAGAACATTACACTTTATTGATTTTTCTTTGTAATCTTCAAACCATCCTAGCACTGTTCCTTCAATTGCTATAGCTTCCAATTTTTTTATTATTATACTACGGTTGATTGTCTCAAAAGCTCTTTTTTGGAGTTGTTTCCTTAGTTGACAGTGGCCAGTCAGAAATTCTAATGTCAAGTGTAGATTTTTCCTGGTCATTGCCAGATATTTCTTCGGCGCCAGGGTCGTCCAGGGTGATTCTGGCAAGACCATTCAATCTCTTCAGGTATTGAGCATGGGTGTGACGTTTGGCTAGTTTCGCAATTTTCGAAGTCATCAGGCTGTATAAAGATATCAAAAGGACGTATTGGCTTCATATTGCATGAGCATTTGACTAAGAGAAAGCTCTTTTCAAAGTGTTTGCCTAGCGAGCTCAATGTTGACCAAAAACAAGAACATCTTGATAATTCTGAGCAATGTTATAACAACAAATAACAGGAATTTTTTCTTCAATATGTGAGAATGGATGAAACATGGAAACATCACTTGACTCCGAAATCAAAACGATCTCATCTGAGTGGATAGAAACTGGTGAACCTTGTCCAAAGCGCCCGTAAGCGCAACAATCCGCTGGAAGGGTTATGACCTCGTTATTTTGGGTTATACGTGTTGTAATATTCATTGACTCTCTTGAGAAGGGAAATATCATCAATAGTAAATATTATATAGCGTAATTCGAGCGTCGAAATTGCGAGACAATGACTCCATTTTGACAAAAAGGAAGAGTTGCTTCATCAAGACAAAGCACAGTGTCACAAATCAATGAAAATAATGGCAAAATTTCATAAAATGGGCTTGGACTTGGTCCCGCATATACCATTTTCGCCAGATTTGGCTCCCAGCGACTACTGGATGTTAGTAAACCTTCGAAAGATACCAACTGGTATTTGCTCAAATGATTTGGCCTATTTTGGAGCAAAAGAGAAATCATTTCACAAAAGCGGTATTGAAATGTAAGATCGGCGCTGGAATGAATAAAGTCAATTTTGAACGAAATAAAATATGGTTTCCTTCCTAGCCCCAGGACTTTCCAGTCCACGTTATATACTCCTGATCTGTCTCCTGCAAGACCCCTCCTACAGACAACGAGAGGGATGAAAAAGAAATTTCTGAAATTCATGAAAGGAAGAGTACGTGAAAACAAAAACGATAAGAAATTGTAAAGCACAAAATTCATTACTTGATTTTGAACATTGTTAGTATATGTCTTGAGTTGAATCACTCTGTATGTAGCTGTACCTATAAATAAACACGACAAGGTTCGTGTTATCTCCAAGTGACAGGTCACTGAACTTATGGCCTAAGCTGAGCATATAACAAATCGTTTCATCGTTCTTGTATTGAAAGTAAAGTCAAATTGTGTGAGGACCGATTCGATCCTTCAGATCAAGGACTTCCATGAAGTTGAGATTCGGGAAAATAATTGATGAGACCATTCCGAATACCATTTTGGGGCCTAATCGGTAGCGATTTGGATAAACTTATCTCTAGTCTGAACTTGTTCAACTCCGAAGTAATAAAGATTACGCGAGTATGAATTGACGGGTTAATTACCATTTTCTATTCAATTTCTTTTGAATTCTTTGGAAAACCATTGCTCAGATTATCTTTTATTGAATAGTAGAGTCATCTTGATTATTATCACTTTGAAAGCCCATTCGATGAGTTGAGAATCTATTCTCTTGTGGTTTTCCATTATGGGTGAATTTTTGACAGTGTCTTCTCCAAAGTGATGATTTTGGAAAACAATCAGTTGATATCTCATGCTCCACTAAAATCGAAATATTGCTCATAAAAAGTTTATAAACGCTTCGTTATTTTTGGAAAAGAAGTCACCTACTAGTAGAGTAGGTAATATAGATAATATAGAGAAAGAGAATGGAACATTTGAGTAAAATTTTTAATTGTTTCTTCTACAGCTTCAAATTTGATATCTTGCATTAATTGCTCGTTTCCACACTGTGTTTTTTTTTCGATATACAGGGTGTCCCTGGACTTCTTCTTTTCCTCTCGGAAATGTATAGATGAGGTCAAAATATCTTTAGTACTTCATATAACTTTTTTTCCTAAAATCCTTCGTTACCAAGTTACGGGCCCTCGAAGTTACAAAATGAAAAATGTTTTTCTGTGATAACTTTTCAAGTGAATATTCAAAATCATCCAAATTTTGGTAAT
>WOGP01009857.1:0-10546 GCA_015342065.1 Leptinotarsa undecemlineata
TTGATTACTTCCTTCCTTTCTTTGGAAGATTCCCTTATCCTTTTTTTGTATCAAGATGGAGTAGTAGAAAGCCAAAAACTTTCGTTCCCAAAAATTATCACATATAATGTGTTAATTAAAGAACTACTTTGACCGATGTTACCTTATTCCTCATCAAATAAATACGTAGTTATCCTTAGCATTTCATGCACATCATAATATTTCAGGAGTTACCATAAAGTTGAAACTATCGTGCGATTAAATAAATTCAAGTGACCTGACCGACGGGACACATGTGATGAAGAAAGATTGAAATTATTGCGTTAGTTTTGTTTTATGCACTTAGTGAATCATTTTGAAGATCCAGGTCACATTTTGGTATGGTGTTGTCTTTATTTCAAAATTAAAAGTCATAGTTGTGAATTCAATCGTCTCAATATTATAATTTCGACCTGTCAAGGAAAACTGATGAAGTTAATAATGTGACAGAAAGTTGATTCAGAAGAAATAATCTCAACTGAAATATCGATAAAATTTTACGCGTACTGTAAATGGTGATGTCCAGAATGTTAAATCATTAGGAATAACTTTGGACAGTAACTGTCACATTGATGATTTAATGAGTAAATTATATTCTACTATTTTTATTTTACGTCAAATGAGAGATATAACTAGTCAACATATTCTTGACATATTCTTCGAATTTACCATTAGTTATGAGACATTCCACAAAGAATACATATATTTGCAGGATTTAAAAGAAAAACAACAAAAATCGCTCTATTACGAAAAGATGGAATTGTTTACTGGAGGAGCGCTTTCACTTGTACCCTTTTTCCTCTCTCCACTTCAGCAGTTTAGCGGGAGTTGATCGATTTCCATTTGTTCAGCTTCGCTGAATGCATCGTTGGACAATATATAAGCAGATTCTTTGAACTTCCTCCACAGCTTGGGATCACTGGATGTTATGTTGATGAGTCCGAAATAGTGAAATTCAAGAATCACGACATTTAGATAGTGTCCTAAAAATGTCAATTCTAAAAAATTGCGAAAATGTAGGTATTTGACACGCTAGAAAGAAGAGGACAACATGTGAAAATTAGACTGTTTACTTGTGGAAATTGTAGAACCTTCAACCATAACATTCGACGAAAATTCATCGTATTTATCTGATGATAACACACTGTAATTTTTGTTGTTTTCATCCAGTTCAGCTGCACTTTTTTCATGTCTTTTGTATTATCATTGTGAAGGAATACACAGAAACGCTGTAATCTATTTGAACTTCGGAAAATATATTTCTCAGTCACTGTATCTCATCCGAAGATGTTTCAGCCTCAAGCAGTCAATTTCAGAACACAATAAAGAAAGTTGCGTATGATGGTGCATTCATTTTCCCCGTCTTTGCACGTAATCGATTCTCAATGGCAAACCAAAACCATCCAATTCGCCGCGAAGCATAAATCTGCTGTCTCATTAAATAACTTTAAATCTCATTTCCTGTTAAGTCGGCTATAACTTTATACTTCCCAACTTGATTTCTGCCGAGCCAATAAAGCTTACGGGCCAGTCGTAAATGTAATGTTAGACGAATGAGCATTTCAACATAAATCATTCGATTGATGTACGACCTACGCCAACTAGGACTCGAAATAGTATTTCAGACTCATTGTATGACGATTACTATGAAGCGCTGCTCAGATATCATTTGCCATTTCCGTCACTACTTCTTGTACAGTGTGAAACAGAAAACCCGGAACGTGACAATTTTAAATTATATACCTGCAAGTGAAAATTTCAAATAGGAGTTACAACTCCCATTTCTTCAAGAAGAGAGTAGGTGTTTATTGTATAGGGTCTTCCAAGAGAGACTTCCGAACTTTGACCATTGACAAAGGCCATCTTGTCACATCTGACAAATTAGTTGTCATTTATTTAGTCAGTTTTGCCACCGTAGACGGATATAACATTCAATAACACGTGTAGAATCATGATCATGGGCTCTGGAGGTAACTGACCTTAATTTTCATCGAAAAATCATGTACAGCGATGAGGCCTATTTCTGGATGAATGGATACGTGAACAACCAAAATTGTCGGTTTTGCGACGATACCAATCCACAGGAGATCCAAGAACGGCCAATACATCCCGAAAAAGTCACTGTTTGGTGGATTTTGGAGTGTCATCGGTACATATTTCTTCGAGAACGATGTTGGCCAGGCCGTCACTGCCAACAGTGAACACTAAAGGTCGATGATTACCACCTTCTTTCGGCCTAAATTAAATGATCTGGACACCAACGGCATGCGGTTTCAACAGAACGACGCTATGTGCCAGCTCATGCTAAATTGGATATTCTGCCGAGTGATTTGAGAACATGGTCATCTAAGGTGGAAGTGCTTGAAGTGGCCACCAAGATCGTGCAATTTGACCCCGTTAGACTGTTTTTAGTAGGGTTTTCTCAAGTCACCAGTATATGCGAATAAGCCACAAACCACCGCGGTACTCAAAGCCAACACAACCCATGCCATCGGTCAAATTCAGCCTGATTTATGCGACAGAGTCATGAAAAATTGGACTTTTCAGATGCGCTTTACCCAGAGTAGCCGTGGTGGACATTTGAACCATGTTATACTCCACACAATTTTTTTTCAAAACATCTTTCTGGGACGAAACTGCAGTCAAGTTACATATACAAGTAGTATAAAAACATAGGAACTTTCATTTTTCATGAATTAATTTAATTTTTTAAGCCTCCGTTATCAGAAAAGATAGTTGTTTCTACTTTTCCATTGCTTGATAATAACATATTCATAGAATAGCAAAAAACGCAGTCAACCTTCGATTTTTCTCCTGGTATACTAAACAATTTCTTAGTGGCGTTGTGTAAAGCCAGGACGAAATATTAATAACCAAAGTGCATCGTTATTCAGCATGATACGGCTGTTTCTTCAACTCAAGCTCAACGAAGGATGTAACAAAAAGTTCTCGAGAGACAAAACGTCAACGTATATCTTACTAATATTCGAATTAAAAACTCCACCTAATTCTCAGTTAGAAGTTGTGACTTCAACATATTATGGAGTGGCAGTAAATTATGCTTTATTGTGAAGGCTTAAAATAAATATATTTTTTATTATTGGTTTTTCTATCAAGTTTTAGTATCAACCCTTAGTATTTCATATTTGAATTGAATGGTATGTATAAATTATATATGACATTCTGAATGATAACTCATTTGAGGTTACCTAACCTTCTCCTATAAATTCTCACACAGTGATGACAAAACTTCAAAAACAAAAATGTTTTCTGTTCCATATCACTTCTTCAAGACACCTACAAATGTCACTACATTTTTTCTCTAGCGGCCTAGGCCAAGTAGATCTTCTTTCAAAAAAAATCCAAATGTAGACATTCCATCTTTTTCAAAGTTTTGTTTCAATCAATACAAGAATTGATGTCTACAATTATACCAACAAGTTTAATGTTGATAAATAATAATGAATATACATTGGTCAAGATTTCGATATGACTATTAACTCCATGAATGTGTTTTTATCAATATACGTGAGGTTTCACTTCTGTTAAGGAAGACATTATTATTCAGTATTACTATACTGAATAATATTATGTTCATATGAAAAAATAGCGGATGGTTATTATATCCTTGCCAAAGCTACAAATTGGAGAAAGGAACAGTGAGTAATTTTGATAAATGACTCAACTATAGAGCAATTATTTTCTGATACTGTATCATTGAATATATCAGTTACAGTTCAACTATTTCCTCATTTATGAAGAAAAAAATTATTTCAATTTAGATTATATTCGATGTTTAGAAAATGATTTAATTGCATAAGAAAATCAGAAGCATGTGTTGGAGTACATAAACCGTAAAATGGAGTCACCTCCAATTTTTCAAGTAGTCTTGCACTGGGTGAATAAACGTTAAGTTTTATTACATCCTCATACGCTGAAATAATCATTAAATTACCCGAACGGAGGAACTGACTGTGACTCAATTATTTCAACCGTTAAATATAAAAGATGCATCTTTTCTTCTTTGATGGTGGTAATTTTCGAAAATTATGAATCAGATTTATTCTCCACGAGTACATCAATAATTCTCTCACTGAATTATTCATCTGAGCGATTCTGTTTTATCTAGTGGTCAAAGTCATATAAAGTAAGAGTAAGAATATATTGAAAGTAACTTTTCTAACGACCTTTCTAAGGATTTTCACTGTTCACCTTCTAGTACCTGGAAAAAATTGAAAATTGAAATAAACGACTTTGTACATATGTGAAAAAAGAGCAAACTTTTCAGATAAAGCTATTACTACCCAAATTCACGATGAAAAATACCTTATTTAACAATTTTGCCTATTAATAGAAACCTAAAAAATCATACAGATACGTTTTCTCATTCTGCAGAATTGAAAAAAGGTCCAATGTAACTTGCAGTTTTGTTTTCTTCGATTCGTTTTATTTTTCGAACTTTTTCGACAGATGTCAAAGAGGCTTGACACATTTTACATTTCAAGGAAAGGACAAGACGATGGAAAAAGAATAATAGGAATATATGAATGAGAATTTAAAAAAATATATGTAGGTCAGAGTGAACGAGTGGACCCTTTTAGATATAAATTGACGTGGTTTAGATGAACACATAAACGTAGATAGTCATTCCGTACCAAAAAATAAATTCAAATAAGTAAGTAAATTCACTTCACTAGTAACAAAATGGAACTATTACCAAGCAATATTTGGATGAAAATTGCAATAACTTTGAAATTGTACAAAAGCTGTTTCGGACATGGCTCAATAGAATTGAAAAAAATAGTAATTTTTATAGATATGTTGAGTTTGATGTAGAAAACAAATTTTCAAAAACAGAAATCGACCCGTTTGAGTTTTTTTTTTAAATATTCATATCATAGGTTTCCACAATGCATGAACAATTATATGAAATCAGATAAACTTCATGTACCACTCAACATTTTATTAATTACAACTACTCTTTGATAAACACTGATGTTTGACCAACAATCTCCCACATTCAACATCATTCTCTATCTCTTCGGTTCATAACGAACTAATGAACCAATCTACCATGCAAGCGAACCCAAACATCCATAAACTCCACAATGCAATACCCCTGTTCACGACTAATAGACTAATACTTCCCCATCTCGAAATATTATTCCAAGGCCATTCATGGAAAGTTACTCCACTCTTTTGATCCTCACGGTATAGCGGGTACACAACAATACTACAATGAAGAGCACGTGTGCGGACACGTGACTAACATAAACGTCTTTCATGGACTTTGAATGCCGTTGTCAGCACGTTCCTGGTTTATATCCCAAAATTCGGTCGGCGACAAATTGATGTTGACATCACAATCAATGCGAATGGAGAACAATAAACAGTGTTTCAACGGTGATGAGGTTTACAAACTTGCACTGATCAGAAATTGTTTGGAAATCATAGTGAAACCAAAAATCAAAAGTATCAACTCAGGACACTGGCCGTTGGCCATTGAGAGGACACCTGAACAAACTAGGGATGTGCGATGAAAATCTCAGTAGCGGGCAGTGCAACAAATTCAGTGAACTGTTTATGTGAAAAACGGCTTTTTTGTAGTTTCAAAACAAATGGAGTATTTTTATCTACGTTAGTTTCTTCATTGTTGATCTAGGACTAATAAATCAATTTTTGACATTGTTTTCGACATCAATGTTTCAGCGGTCCATCAAAGAATGGACGCACCTATATTCAACATATTATTATGCTAAAACTTAAAGCCGGAACATTAACAAGTTTTTTCCTAACTTACATTTATAAAAATTTTTCCAGAGACTGATGGAAAACACCGAATTTGTTTGGTTTCACAAGTTCTATTGAAAAACATAGACATTTTGTCGATAACTTTGATAATAGTGTACGAAAGTTCGAAGAAATCTGGAAAAATGTAACTCTACTCTATATTTTGAATCGGTTAAATCGTTGATATACTTTTTTCATTTTCCTGTCTGTTCGCAGAAATATTTTTTCTGGTGGTTTATTTAAGAGTTTCCAACAATTTAACATCTCAAATTTTATATGGGGAGTTTTCCAAAACAGTTCAAATTTGAATATTATGAAAACGAAAAGTTATATGAAAAACGTTTTCATACATACCTTCATTTCATAAATTACAATTATTATTATTCCGTATAATGCCTTTCAACTCCAAAAATGGCAAACAATAGGAATTTACGAGAACAATCAACGAAATATAAAAATTTCTTCGATAACATTCACAAGCCAAAGATAACACATCAAGCCAAAGTGTACACTGATATTCACGAAAATAAAAAAATATGATTAGTTTCACCGTACTAACAATAACGCCACTAACCTAACCTAACCTAATTTTAATTTAGTTAAGATTTTACAAATTCTTTTTCTTTATAACAAACTGTAATTGGGACTACTCGTTGAATAAATAAATAAATAACTGACCTAAAAACTCAACGCCAACTGTCGTTTTCATCAAGGATACCAAGCTATTCTATAAAAATGTGATATATTGAAATATCAAGCATTATGAAATAATTTGGTTTATTCAGGAAAGTTGATACAATTTTTAGATTTGTTTTCAATGACCAAGGAAACTCGACCCCAGGCCAACAACCTCAATATTAAAGAAGTCTTTGGTGGTCCAGACGACGGATTATCTCATTTAATAATCAAATTAAACGGTTCATTGTATTTGTATCCAAATTGAATAATAAATCATGTACTTTCCTGGGTGATGAAATGAATATAAGATACAGTGACCTTTTATGCATCTTTTTCATTTTAAATATCCCTCACATTACCAAGAAATATTAATGAAATTCAAATAAAGATACCCTTCATTTGTGATATAACAAAATGCAGTGTATAAATAAAATATTATTCTTGGTGAAGGTTCTGGGTTGGAGATCTTTTTACAGATGTGGAACGAGTAAACTTCTAATTTGTCAGATTTTCTTTTTCAAGATTGTGGATTCCTCCACAAAAAAATAATTTTCTTCGATATCCCCGACAAAGTCATCACTAAAAGTTGTTTACTATCAAAAGTTGTGTTCGATCAACTCAAGCGAAATTTCTTCAGCTTCATTACACAACCTCCTGCTGTCGTTTTATGATAGGTCATCAAATTTTCTTGTCCTCTCTTATATCACACTCGGTTGATGACATTCATCAAGACTACTTTCGTTTCATCTCGTTCACTCATACTAGTCCTCTGATATCGAAAACAATAGAAGATAAAATCAGCTGTAGATTCCTATGTTCGAAAAGAGCGTTTTGATATTAAGATAACGATCTCATATAGCGGGTCGGAAAAGCATAGAAAAAATAATGGGTTTCTTTTATATCAGACATAAAAGGCAAGAAATGGTCCATATTCATCATAATCAGAAGTAGTTTGTTCTTAATAAATCATTTACATAAGATTACGGAGCTGATATATTATTCGTTTGTTGTGTCTTACTTGAGACTTCAATCCAACTTAAGATCAGAATTACAATGGACTTTCACGGATATCTAATTACACTCATTCGTTTAATAAACAAATGTCATACCGTATTTGATTGAATCGGCCCATACTTGATAAAAATCCATAAACTTTTCAAAAAACTCTTTATTGCGATATTTTGTATGGCAAAACACGTGTAGCGTTTTTGTAAAACTGTTTTGTGAAAATCTCACAATAAAGTAGTCTGTTCACTTCAGCAAACTCAACACAAGTTGATTATTCGGCATATAAGTTAGGTGTTCGGAATTTAATGAAATCGACGAAGGCCATTTGTGGTTCTGATTAACGAAGGTTTTACTGATGAGAAAATTAGATTAGGTTAGGTTAGGTATGTGAGTATGTTCGACCCTTCACCGCAACCCGCAAAGGTTTATTGTGGCTCACGCCTATTCACACTCAACATCAGATAAACCCAGCTGTATAACGCAGCCGATTAGTTTATGTGGTGTGTAATATTTCAGGTCAGACAGACTCTAACTGCATATGATGATTCAGACGACAATGACCTGGCAGAAGGCCTCTTAGACATTGTGGTAGGTAAAAAACTGTTTGGTTTCAAGCTTTAAAAGGTGAATGAATGCTTTGGAGTGAAGCAAACCTGAAAAATAAT
The DNA here is from genome assembly GCA_015342065.1 of Leptinotarsa undecemlineata. NCBI lineage: Eukaryota > Metazoa > Arthropoda > Insecta > Coleoptera > Chrysomelidae > Leptinotarsa > Leptinotarsa undecemlineata. Next base: position 8,160 of record WOGP01009857.1, read on the forward strand.
GTCAGAAGTCCATAAATATTCTTGTCACCCAGATGTTCAATGTTTGTTTGGCAAATCCTAAAGCGATGCCAATGGCAGGTTCTGGTCCGATGAAGCTGCATGTAGCACCCTCCTTTGCAAGGGAGTCAGCAGTTTCATTGCCTCCCAGGTTAGTATGGCCAGGAATCCAGACCAGAGACAATTAGTAAGTATTCCTATTCAGAGTTTTTGGCAATTTGCTACCAAATTAGACGTTGCTGAGTAGGAGCTGAGGGGTTTCTAACGCCGCATGACTGTTCAAGAATATTTTTATTGACTTGTGAATGAGATTGGATTCATGCAAAGAAATAGGTATTTTATTTCTTTACATGATCTACATATCTAAGTATAGAGTTACTTCTTTTGAAATTGATTGGCTTCTTCGTTTCTTTGGAAGATTCCCACATTTTTTTATATCAAGATGGAGTAGTAGAAAGCCAAAAACTTTCTTTCCCAATCTTGAAAAACTTTTTTATGGAGATATTTCAGTGTATTATAGCTTTGTTCATCCAGTGTCTTGCAAAAAGTGTATCTGGATGAGTTTGTACAGTAGCTTTTTGACTTCCCAAGCAGATTTTGTGGAATGGATACTTGACAACCTCGATTGTTATTTATTTTGTGATTGTTAAGATCGGAACTTCGTTATCGTTCCTGGCTGAATAACTAGATCATTTCTATTGCACCAGGTATTTTCTTCAACGGCACTCAATTACGGGTAAGTGTAATTTTAATACAGAGTATTAACTCAATGTTACTTTGGTTTTTTCAACATTTTATTCAGAACTTCAACATTATTCTGGTATTGTACATTTGAAAAAAGTATTTTTGTATTCATCGCGAGGAATAACTACTAGGCAACCTGAAATAAATTATTATAAGGAGTGGGAGTACAAATTTCTAACCACACTTTGAATTAAACAATGCATACCTTAGTTCGTAGTTTGTGATTACTTCAAAATTTGTTGATTATCTGATGTTTGCAGATGGTCAGATAGATGGTGTTCACACAGAGGACACTACTGCTGTATGTTCCAAAAACTTGAAAGAAATAATAAGGCAGACGGCTCAAAAGTAACAAAATAAAAATCAATTTCTCCGACTTTTGTATCAACTTGTTTGCTACATGTTCAGTAATTTCGAAAATATCGGCAAAGTTTTTCCAGTGAAGAATTTCCCCGGCGTTGTACTTGAGACCCTTTCTCTCCGCAGTTTAGTTTAATTGTCTTTTAACAATGGCCAATTCAAACTTTATATGAATTCGACCATGTAATAGCTATGTCGCCAGTATGCTTGTTGTGGACACAGGAGCGACATTGTGTTTTATGTGCCCATCGGCTATTCCAGGAATGCATATTATACATTTGTGCTGCCATGACTTCTGTTATAAAATATCCCGTCGAACTGCAACAAACGTCGCCTTTATTGAGGATGTCTCCAAGTGAAAAAACAATTTTATTTTAGTGGTTCTCTGCCAATGTCTGTCTTCTTTTCTGAAGGGCATTTTTCATTATCTGTGAGACGCATCATCCGATAAATGTTTTGGAATTTATATTCCACTGACAGTTGTTGAGTTTATAGTGGTTTTTATGTGTTTATTATTATTGAAATATTTCAGAAACGTACACGAAAATGTAATTAAATAAATAAAAAAGATATAACACGTTTCCCAATAAGCTAAAAATGTACAAAATACCCCTCAGACAGTAGAAATGTGTGACATAATTTTTACTAAGAGAGAAAATATTTGTGAAATTTAAAACGAAAACTGTGGAGAATGCGAAAGTAATAACACACAAACTTTTGGAACTCAGATGGCTCAGTATAGATAGATCTTTATTTCCAACTAGTAAAACACTGAATTACAGGAAATACTTCATACAAAGCTACAAAAATACAATAAAATAATTTTAGGATATAAAATACGTATTCACTCATGTAAAATACTATTAATTCTCTAGTCAAGCAGCACTACAAAATCGATCTCATAGATATCCTTCATACTGCAGGAGAAAATTTAACAATGTTGACAGATTGAAATGAAATTCTGACACATGATAACACTGGTGATTTTCGTAATAAATCAGTAAGGTAGTTGTCACAATATAAAGTAAAATGCTGTCTAAAATCGACGCGATGTACAAGAAAATCAACCAACAAATACTCAAAAAGTATGTAATTATTACATATCTTCTTCTGCTCAGCTACTAAATTGAACTGATTCACTAAACAAAAAAAAGCAATTCCTCTTTTAAGAAAATTTCTACGTATGGACTAGTAGAAAGCCAAAAACTTTCTTTCCCAAAAATTATTCACTCCTAAAAATATAACCCCTTCAATACAAATAAGATTCCTCTTGGCTGGGATTAAAA
>WOGP01009858.1:0-10546 GCA_015342065.1 Leptinotarsa undecemlineata
GCGGATCAAACTTCGATGCTATGGCTTGTCGGATCATTTCTGTGTATGGCTCTCCAGCTTCCTGAAAGAACGTTCCCTGCAAGTGGCTGTCGATGGATATCTCTCAAATACTTTCATCATCAAGGCAATATAGATCCCCAGGGATCTATATTGTTTCCAACCCTCTTTTTATTGTATATCAACGACTTAGTGGAAATAACCCGAGAATCCAATATATTGATTTGCTGACGACACCAAACTCGTCTCGTCATTTCATTTGGATTCCAGGACATCGGCTATGGAGGCACATCTTCACCAGTTGCATATCTTAATTAGGATCTAAAAGTGATTTCGAATTGGGATGCAAGTAACCAGGTTCAATTCAATGCCACAAAAACCCAGATATCGGTTTTGTCCAAGAAGACAAATGTCTCCGAATCGGATATAATAACGTCATGTCAGACAATTCTGCTTATTGCTTCGATAAGTTTGTTGGGGGTTAAAATGAACACCAATATGTCTTGGCACAATCATGTCGCTGGGATTGCAAAGACTGCTTCTCAAATGTTTGGAACACTGTTTCGAACCAGAAAACTATGCTATATGAAGCTCTCATGTATGGAGATCTGCGCCCAAACATACCCTGAAGTTGCTGGATTTTATCCAGAAATGAGCCATCCACCTGAGTTGAGTCGCAAATATCACGTGCAACCTTAATAGCCTGAAACATCGAAGAAAGGTTGGAGATTTGTATCTCTTCCATAGATATTTTCACGGAAGGTGTTCAAGTGACTTGGTACATTTGATCCCATCAAGAGCGGTACATATCAGAAATACCCGACGGATTGTGGCAGCTCATTGTTTTTATGTTCAATTCAGTACACCTACAACTTCACTGTTTAAGAACTCTTTCATCTGGAGAACTGCATTCATGAAAACGTTTTTTTCAAATGTATTTAATCTCCAGCGATTCAAATTCAATGTGAATCGGTGCTTATGTTTTGCCTGAAAAAAAAGACACAGGACAGAGATATCAACTTGCCTAGGAACCTATGCGACTATATTTCAAATGGAAATTCATGCTGTTGAATTGTGTGCAGAGAGATTGGAAGAATCCAACCTCCCACAAGTCAATAAAAATATTCTTGGACAGTCCCGAGGCGTTGGAAGCTTTTAAATCCTACCCATCTACGTCTAATTTGGTAGCAAATTGCCAAAAACGACTCTCCTCCATAGAAAGACTCAATAGATTGTCTCTGGTCTGGATTCCTGGCCATACTAGAAGGCAATGAGGCTACTGACTACCTTGCAAAAGAGGGTGCTGCAAGCAGCTTCATTGGACCACAAACTACCATTGGCATCGCTTTAGACTTTGTCAAACAAACATTGAACACCTGGACGACAAGAAGATTTATGGACTTCTGGCAGAATCTTCCAGGATTGACTCACTCCAAGGCATTTATTCACTCTTCGAAGCTTGATAATGAACAGTTGTTGGACTAGAGTAGGGATGAACTACGATGTCCAAAACGCCTTCTCACAGGTCACTATCATCTGAATCATTATATGCAGTGACTCGAACTGCCGGAAGACAGTGTGTATTGCCTCTGTTTCGAAAATGATGAAACAGCAAAGTCTGCCTCGTTGGGGACCGAATAAGGTTTTTATAGTTTAACAGAACTCACATACAAACTAATAGGCTTTGTTAAGAAGATACCTTTTTGTTTTGTCAAGTGTGAGCCATAATAAACTCTTGCGGGTTGCGATGGATGGTTGAGTAGACCCATTCATTTTTGACCTAACTAAACCCAGTAGGAAGTGAAAGGGCAAGAAAAAAGAATTTCCATTTATAAACTTCTCCACCAACAGATTCCTTTTCCTGAAATTTTCAGTATGTATTTTTGTGAGAAAAATTCAAAATGAAGAACTTCCAAAAGGACTCTATTATGTAGATGGCGACAGTTAATCCAGTGCCGAATACTCAAAATTCAAAATACTTTGATTTCGACCAAAGCCCTTCCTGAAGTATTTTGCGATTCCGATAGATAACTTAAACATAATATCAAGTGGATTGAATATATTGAATTTGCAGTTTCGTAAGTATACTCGTATACCATGCTATATTATTTCTGCCATCAGATGTAATAATTTTGGTTTCAAAGAAACCTCATTTATCATGTTTCATGAAATATAGATATATTGTTATAATATCTGATAATTTTAGGGTTGGTGGTCCAGTGTACACAAGATGATTTTATTTCTTTGGCATAGTTGCAAACATTAACATCAAGGAGGATCGAAAAGAACCGTTTTGTACGGTTTCTCGTCAGCTGACACAGAGGGGCAAATAACTGCTTTTGCGAAAATAATACCAATTCTATCCGAGCATGTACCCGCCCCGCCCTGATTGCGAGATAATTCGACACCAGAGGAAGCCTTTTTGGCTCTCACTACTCAAGTGACTGACTCATGTGTATTTTACAGGATGGATCACCAATCGAACGAACACAATGAACCAAAATATTATAACGAATTAAAGAATCAACTGTCTTAAACAAATTTATTTTTAACAATATTTCACTACTATCACAACCAGGGCCGTAGCGAAAAGAAACATCAGGGGAGGAAATCCAAATTTTCCCAACTTCACCAGCCAAATTTCCCAACTTACGAAGAAATGGAAGCCGAGGGATTAGTTACTACTACAAAATATTAATTTTCTTACTTAGCTATCCAAAGATTGGCCGAATGTTCATGCACGTTAGGGTATGCACAAACAAAAATAAATTTGGGTGATTATAAAAATAATAATGGGAATTATTCTACTTTGGACCAAGGTCCTTGGTCTTCCACCATATCCACCATGTGTAGGAATATTCAATACAAGTGAAAGAAAAAAACATTTAAATAATATTATGGTTATTGTTTTCTACTATTATTTTTTCTATCTTCACCCAACGAAATTTCCCAACTTTTTCAAGTCGGCGAAAAGTTGGGAATTTTGTAAAATTGTCACTTCAAAATTTGTAGATTGTTCAGGACTGTTCTCTTACTTGGGAGAAATTAAACTTCCTTGAATATTTCAAACAACTCAGGATTCTCTTCAAGTTATGCAAGTTTGGAAAACCCAACCTACTCCTGGTTCTTTTCCTTTTTTTATTACCTCTCCTTTTCTTTTCTCTCATTTTTATTTTTTTAATTTTTTTTCATTTTTTTATTATATTTTTCTATTTTCATGGCCAAAATTTCACAACTTTTCCCAACTCCGCCAAGGCGACGGCCCTGATTACAACTAATTTGTATTTCACACTTAGCAACTAACGCTTAATTTATCTTCACTATTCTTATTCTTTATTTAAACGCACGATTCGCTTTCTGAATACAGACTGATGCTCCGGACGGGAAGCGGCCTTTTTATATCGGCAACGATCGCTCCAGATCTCTCCAGGTGTTTCGGCACTCATCTATACTATTCACGGTGGTTCGCGATGAGTCATGTGTTTGCTGGCTGAGATATCGGTCAGGGCCGGCTTCAGATTCGTTACAATATCATTGACGATATATTTATAACCAACCCGTCTTCTTCAAGTTTTTTCGTTTCATATTGGTTATAGTTCGCAACAAACAAAAAAAATATTTGTGAAATCTTCAAAAAGGTGATATTTCAATTCCATGACTTCATAATCATATATATATATTTTTGAATACACACTGACCCGATAATTAGTGAAAATCAATAACTCTATTCATGATGATGAATAATTATAAATTTTCACAACATAGATCTCATTTCCTCAGATACTGCAGATACTCTGCATCAATACGTAGTTATGACAACTCTACCAGGATATGACATCAAAATCTCCAATTCGGAAGTCATCAAACCAAAAAAGAAAAGAAAATTTGGAATAATTTTAGACAGAAATCTCAGATGGAACCAGCACATAGACCACATAGTTGAAAAATTATGTTGCATACTTTACAAATTCAAACGGATAGCAAACATACTCGATCAAAAACAAAAAATTATGTTATTTAAGAGATTAGTAGAGCCCCATCTGAGATATAGTATAATTGGTTGGGGTGGAGTGTCGAAAACTTATCTACATTTCCTTGAGGTTATGCAGAAAAGATTTATCAGATGTATCCTACGGAAAGGTTACGACTACCCTAGAGGTCTACCTTATTCAAAATCTGGAATATTTGATCCTAGACAGCTGTTTTTTATGAGTATTACAGCTGTACAGCATAAAAACAAAAGAGAATCAACTACTTATCACCATGAATATGCTACACGTCAGAATCATAATATCGTTATACCATTAATGCTCAAATCAGTTGGGCAGAAATCCTTCCGGTATTTAGAACCCAAACTCTACAGTTTTCCTCCTGAAAATTTAAGATGCAAAATAAATCTCAAAAAATGTATGACAAAGATTAAGTTATTTGACAAGAATATACCACGAGCAGAGATACATAGACAAATATAAATTTGAATAATATTGAATTTTATCCAAATAAACCTTATTATTATTATTATTATTATTATTAATACTTAATTCCATGATTGTGGATATATATTGTGTATTGATTTTTTTGTAGTCTGGAACCTATATGAATAAAATCTCTATATCCATTGATTGTTTAATTTATTTATGTTATGTCCAAATGTGTCCAGTTCAAAGTTATGTTTTTATCTATACTTAGTACCCATTCAATACATTAGTTTATTTTGATTGATTCTGTTTAAATATGTCCAGTTTAAACTTATATTCTTATCTATATCTAGTACTTTCAATAAATTGATTGGTTTTATTTATTTATATTCTTTTTAAATGTAGTTATTTTGAATTTATATCTTAGTACTTAATTTAATGCATGAATCTCATTCAATGTCATATTCAGTATTCTTATTCCATTCCTTATACACAGGCAGATCATTTTGCTTCGTAAGATGTATTCTATTTGTTCACCGTTCATTTCTATATGTATATTTACTGTTAACAATCTTAAGAAAGTGAATAAAGACATATTATCATTATTATTAAAAAAAATTACAATGCAATTTATACAAATCATCGACCTGAACTTATTGAGGTTACTAACTGCTAAACAGGTAGTTTTAAGAACAGTTATCCAACAGGTACAAAGCAGATCCATTATTGATACTAATGATTCGACTAATTCTGGTAAATTTTTCATGAAAATAAATTGAACTGTGGTGACACAATTTTATTGTTTACATTAATTGATTTTCAGGAATTTCGGCAGGTTTAATTAAGTCCTTCATTTTTTGTAAGTATATCTAGTTTATGTCGAATTCCTGGTTGTTTTCCGACATATGGCATATATAGGTTGAATTGGTTTTCGAAAGATCTTTTGTGTTCAGAGATTCTGGTTCTAAAATTTCTAGATATTCTTTCAATAGTTTTTTGTCAAGAATGCAAAAAATAATGTCCGACCTACTAGGGGAAATTGAAGTCACAGAGCAATATCAACTAATCAGTTTCGAAGTGGAAAGTCTTTACACCAACGTTCCTGTCTAAGAATCACTTCGAAGCATACAGAGGAAGCTATCCGAAGACGGGGACCTGAAAGATAGAACGAACTTACCTCTAGAAGTAATCATGAAATTAGTGGGATGCTGTGTATGAAAGGTGAAGAACACCAGTCATAGCCAACATATATATGGAGTGGTTTGAGACTCTGGCCAGTGAAGAAGTTCACGAAGAGCCCCGAGTCTGGTTTAGGTACCTTGACGACACCCTTATAATATGGAACCTTTCAGAAGTAGACCCTTTCCTGAAGCACATCAACAGCATGAGACCTTCCATCACTTTCAAAATGGAGAAGGAATCGTGATTCATAGACGTATTGGTGAAGAGGAGCGACACTTAGTGGAAAACAACTGTATACCGAAAACCCAACTCTAAACTACGAATCCAACCACCATCAGTCGACTGAAAGAGGAATCATCAAGACTCTAGTAGATCGTACTTTCGTGATTTGTAATACAAAGGAAGGACTCGAGAAAGAAATAGGCATGATCAAAAATGATCTTCAATGGAACGGTTACTCCAAAGTGATGGTGGAACATACTTTGGCTGAAAGATAGCAAGAGCCTCGCAAGGAAGAGAAGCCCTCAGATTGTCAGAAAGGATAAGAAAAATTAGGTACAAGTAGAACGTCAGAACTTGCTTCATATCTGGTAACACTATCCGTAGCAGCCAGCCTCACGAAAACCAGGCCACCGGTGTGAAAATAAGAGGCCATTAAAAGTCCACATTGCCGAGCACAAGAAACACACACAGCGAGAAGAAACTAGCAAATCGGGAATAGAAGAGCATGTTTGGAATCATCAACATAACAGCAAGTGGTCCCAAGCTGATAATCATCCACAGGGGGGAACACTGGTTTAGGATGAAATTCAAAGAAGTCGCATATATGTTGTGTAACAACTCATTCAGTTAAGCTAGCGTAGAAATACGCAACATATGAAAACTGATAATCGAGCGGAAAACGACCAACTTCCACCAAATAGTCAGATTCCGCCAAACCGGTGAAGCGGTGGGAGGAAAGAGGGGATAGCTGAAAGCACTCTCATGACCTACAAATAGTCATCTCTCGGAGAAATAAGTACTTGTGAAACAGATACAATTTTTAGTTCAAAGTTGTCCATAGAAATTTCAGTCAGTAGTGGGCTTAGAAAATTACTCATTATAAGGCCAACTTTGAATTGAAAGGGGTATATTTTTAAAAAAGATTTATTTTTGAGAAAGAAATGTTTTGGCTTTCTACTTCTCCATTTCGATAAAATTGCTGGCTACCTGTTTACCAATTAGCAATCTTACATGTATCTATCCAACACTTTCCTCAGACGTGTCTATTTGTATGAATAGGTTAAGGATGTTCGTGAAGTATAGGCCAATTCTGTCACATGTTTTCTGTAATTTGAATTATTACATCTTCATTACCCGATTTGAATCCTTTATTTATGTATTAATTATGCTACATAGTGAATCAAAGTTTCGTTTTACATTCTATGTTATTAGTGTTTTTTGTATATGTATGGCTGTGATATAGTTATACTGTTCTCATAACAATTATAAGTTATGAGCTACAATGTTTTCCTTAATTCGTCCATCTACCAACATAGTGCTCCAAAACATTGTCATGCATATTGCGCTGATCTCCCAGGCAAGGCTGCTTGTACAGAGTCGTACTAAGGAACAACGATTTTTTTTAAATGTGCGGCTAGGTATGAGACATTTTTTTAGGTGGCGTGTAGTGACAGAAATAAGCAGTTTCTTCAGCAGTATCGGTACTTGAGTCACCGTATACATACACACCACAGGCATTGAAACTATTGAAACTTAATGTACCACTTCGACACTGTAACAATGAATTCCGCTAGCCGGTTGCAGAATATCATTGGCCAGCGTAAGTAGGCTTGTTTATTTTACCCAGTAGATGCCTAGTGTGCGTGGTGATCATGCTTTGATCACGCATCTGTCATTGTTTGGATTCTTTTTTTGATAGATGGATATAGTCGGACGGGCTTCATGTGCAGAAGTACCAGAAAATAGTTGTTACTCATCAAGCAAACAAAATGAATTTGAGAAGCCGTTGATTACTATCCTATTCAGTGATTTCTAGGTCTCACAATTCGAGTCGAATGATTAAAAATCACAAAACCATATTAATTAGTAATTTGAACATTTCCGAAATACGTTTTATTCGACGTAAAATCACCAAGTAGAAACCCAAATAAGGATTTTTCATGTACGTGTGTGTAAAAAGAATAGGTTCTTTAAAAAAAGGAACAAATATCGTTGAGCAATTTACCGAATACCAAATTTTCAAATGATTTTATACAATTATCCGAACTGATGGCGATAAATAATATGGCGATGAACATTCATCATTAGTAATCAATGGGCTCATTCAGGCTAACTTAGTTTCTTATTATATATTATAATATATTATAAAAGTAAATCATCTCCCAAATATCACACAAAATTATCCGGTTTTTATGTCAATTAACAACTGAGCAAGCGCAATTGAAAATGTGATATCGCCCGCGGTACATCCTGACGTCACATCAAGCAATGAGCTTCGAGCAGTGGCAACCGGGCCTGTAGTTGGAGATTATGAATCGCTGCCTTCGTCGGATTTTGTTTAATTTGCTGACTGGTTTGAAAACACCACGTGCTACATATTCACGCAGTTGATACACTGCAGTAAACAACACACAACTTGTTCTCTACGGCTTCAGTACACGTATGTATTTCGCTTATCCGCTAGCACTGGCGGTTGATGTGACGTCAAGTTTGACTACGCCCCGTTTCGGTGAACCCCACATTCAAAAATTAATTTGAAGGGGAAGAAAAAGAGTGAAAATTCAGATTTTTGCAGATATACTATTTGAAGTATAAACTTTCAAATAATGAAATTAAAAAAAATTGGTGAATGAGCCCGTTCTGAACTAGCCTGTTATCAATTAATCAGCACGCCAATCGAAGAGGACCACCCTGTAGCCATTTCTCGATGTTAGAACGGAGTTCGCGAGGCAAAGTCAAAAGGCGCAAATACCTTCGCATCGGAAGCCGGTACGCAATTTCCGACAGGAACCAGGTGCTGCTCACACTAATAATTTGTACAAAAACGTCAAGGGATTCGCCATTGTTTATAATTACACCCTGAACCATTATTAAGTTGATACATGATACGTTACGGTCGTTGATAATACTTAAATGTTACATGCTATCGGCGACGTCGCGTCGGCCAAGTGGTCCGGACGAGTCGTTACTTGAGAGAGAAATACTTATGAAAGGGAATTCAGACCGAAATCTTGTGAAAGACATATCAATGTGCGATATGAATTCAAATCTGTTTTCCCGTTAACCAGCTGTCGCACTCCTACGAACGACAACCCTCAGAAGTCGAAACTTGTTCGAGCTAAGGACTAACGAGGGCTTACCTTTAAACGTGAGATTCCTAACACGGGTTGGACGATAGCAAGTGAAAATCGATCATTCAACCCGGGGCTTGAACCAGCGACCAACACGGATATCGACGAACAAAGCACCCACGTCGAACCGCCTGGCTATCGACCGACCAATACTACAGTTATCCATTTTAGGAATCCATGACTATGGGTTAATCGAAAGGTCTCATTGATACGATACAGATTTCACATCTCTTTCTCTATTTCACCAATTATATTATCATTAACCACCGAAGATATTACGAATCTAAAATAGTTAACGTATATATTTCATATTCCTCAGTCTTTACACCACACACAACATACGTTGCATTCGTGAATTGTACGATATTTATTTGCAATGTATTTCTCTCTCATCATTGTCCTTTAAGTGAGCAAATATTCATTATTATTAATACCAGTAGTTCTCTACGTGATAGACTCAACAACAAAATACTGGTCATATCTCTGTGGAAACAACGCAGGGTTTTTTGTTGCCGGAGCCTCAGTTTCGTGGACAATTCGTGGACATTTCGTTAATATTATACCTCGCAGAAAAATATGATATACTGAGGGCTCACCTCATAAGTGAAAAATGTTTTTGAAAAATTATGAAACATGCCGACTTGTATGATCGATGAACGGTTTTATAATCTTTTGGAGGTATAGTGTTTCACTATAAGATGAGCCGAGAAGAATTCCATAAAGGCTAAGCCTCGGAAATTGCCGTTCTAGGATAATCGAAACTTACTATCTATAAGGAACCTTGTCAAAGATACCAATTTATTTCATGCAACAGTGTGAAGTTGACTAGTTGGCAATTAGTAATAATGGATTCGAAAGAAGTCTCTTTTCTTGTCACTGATAGATCCTCATACATGATAAGTTCAAAAATTAAAATTCCTCGGTTTTTGATGAAGTTTCAAAGCTTCTTTTATAAAAATGCCCACTAGGTTTGACGAGACCCAGACTTTTCGAAAACAGTAAGAATAATTCTCATTCAAAAGAAAAACGCTGGAAAATTATAGAACAGTAACCATACCATCCACTTTTACAATGATGATAATAATAACAATATCGTATTTATTATTTCATAAATAAAAAGTTCATCGTCCGTAATGCAATACATCACGGAAAATGTTCTTCCAAATAGTCTAGTATAGCTGCAGAAACACTTTATTGTGAGATTTTTACTAGACAGTTTTACAAAAACGCAACACGTATTCCGCTATACAATACGGGCGTGTATATGCAGCGTGTATAAACACGCCCTTTCCATAATTGATAGATCAATTTAATATTAATATTGATGAAAATAATAATGATAATAATGAAATGAACGATGCTGGGACTACGGAGAGGATGTGCAGCTCGTAGATGGAAGCATCCTACACCATCTGGATACCGGAGAGACGTATACTTACCTCGGGGTGGAACAACGCCACTCACAAGAGGTAACAGCAGTGAAAAACTCTCTCCGCAGCAAGTATCAGCACAAACTTCGACAGATCTGGTCATCGGAACTGTCGGGGAAGAACAAAGTTGCTGCAACGAATATGCTTGCCGTTCCAATCTTACTCT
>WOGP01009859.1:0-10546 GCA_015342065.1 Leptinotarsa undecemlineata
TTTTATCGTAATATTAAAATTAAGATTCAAAAAATCATAATCCGATCCTGTCAGGCAGAAATTAAAAATTTTACTTAAATAAATAATCGTTTTAATCGGGCCCTGACTTTTCCCCTCTGTGCGACAGAGAAAGCAATACTTCTGTCTCGCTTACTCGTAATCTGCGACTTCAAAGGTGCCGCCGAGAGTGTTTCAGCTGTATAGTAAGTAAGCTGTGCTGTAGCTGTCTACGAAAACATCGACAAAATCACCAAATGCTGCTAGACAATTGCCGAATTGAAGTGAGAGGTAGCAGAGGTTATGAACATGTTGAAAGAACGTGTTTGTTACATATCAAGCTCTCCGCGCATTGGGTGCCGCATTTGCTCACGTTAGAACAAAAATATGTTCGAATTAACATTTCCAAAACCCCGTTGGCGCAATTTAGGGGCAATGAATCTGAGTTTTGGACCTGTTTAATTACTGTAGATGAAACTTGGATACAGCCGAGACAAAAATACAGTCCAAACAGTGGACTGCAAAAACTGTTTTATTTGACTGAATAAGTGATGGCGACTGTTTTTGGAATAGTCATGGAGTTATTTCAATCGATTATCTTTGAAAAGAAAAAAACAGTCACAAGAGTATACTGCGCTTTTATGAACATAATATATTTGATCGAATATAAATTCCATAAAGTCCGCAAGTTTTCGAACAAAGTTGACTCCTTATCAAAGAACATAAATGGGCGAGTGATAGATTAGAAAGGTCAAAGATAAAATGGTTAAATCTTTCGCCGCCGAGGTTTTCAGTGTCCTATTTTCCGGGTTCAAAGGCCTTCGGTTTTTGGAAGTTTCATACTGTAATCAATATCAATTATTTCACCATGATATTTAACAACCAGGATTCATTTTCCAGCTTAATCCGCAACACACGGTTCCAGTATTAGATGACGATGGCTTCATCCTATCGGACAGCCATGCAATCAATGCTTATCTTGCTTCTAAGTACGGAAAGGACAACTCCCTGTATCCCGATGATCTGAAAAAACGAGCAATCGTCGATCAACGACTTCATTATGATTCCAGCACTTTGTTTTCCAGAGGATTAGTAATATCTGTAAGTGAAAATATCAGGCTTAGGAATGAATTCAAACCACCCGGGTTTTTATAGTAATTAGGAATTGTTTTGACCATCTATCTGTATCTATAGAGGAGGCCCACGACGCTTACAACAGATGTGACCCCGAGGAGTTGTCCTCCAGGTCATCATCCATCCTATCCTTTCCAGAAAGGTGAACATGTCACTAGGAGACATCTCCTTTATATCGGCAGGTGTAGGCCAAGACTCGCCGAACACACACTATTTTTGGCAATCTTGAGGTGTCTCCCGTCCGTGAGGTCACATTGGCTCCTCGGACAGGGCCTCCAGTCCCCTGGGGGTTCCCCTATCCGCCAAATGGGTGACCTTGTGCCTCCGGCACAAGAAGGGGACTGAGGGAGTCACCCTGAAATACTCCCCTTCTGAAAGCGACTCTTTGGACTCTTTGGACTCTTTGGACTCTTGCTTGACCAGATATTATGGTGAAGCGAGTTCGCCAAAGTGGTATCAGTTGTTGAGACTGAGGGAAACGATGCTTGATCAGAATCTTGTGGACTTGGCAATCCCGAAATTAGCCTCTGGGCTTGATAAGCTGGATTGGAGAATTGTGAGAAGCATGCCCGTCTGGAACGAAACTTATGCATCTGCAAAGACGCAACATGAATTGTTATTAATATAAACTAAGCACTCCTACTACCAAAGTAAAATATTCAATGCAAACAATCCTGCAAAAATGGCTTGGAATGTAGTATCTGATTTGACTAATCGTACGAGAAAGAATTCTTTTGATAATATCTCTATCTTGCATGAAAATGAATATGTTGAAGACCCAGAGAGAATCAGTTATTTATTTAATGAATTTTTCATAAATATGCCAATCAAACTTCTCAGTGAACATAGGCCTCAAAGGACAGCTCAACTTTGTTGTCCAATGATCTTTCGATTCTGCCGACCACATGGTGAAGGGCCAAATCGGTAGACCTACTTCACACCTAGGTAGACCTACTAAGCACTTCATATTCATCTCTTCATCTCTCATATACCGTTCGCATAGCCTCTCCATTGTTTTCAGAAAAAACGATGTTCTATCACATATTCATTTATTTGAGGGACTAGCTGACTAGCTAGGAACATAACTCGGAAAATCTTTTGGTAATCAGCAGAACGGAGATGTACTTTTATAACACAAGTTATCCCAATATTTCGGTAAAATTTACTATCATCCTCCAGGAAAAGCTTCAAAATTTGTATGATGAGAGTACTTACTGTTAGTGAGGATGGTCAAGTCGAAAAAATGTTACATTCAAACAATTGAAACATGTCAGTACAATAAAACAAGTCACTATATCAAAAGAGGAAAGTGACGAGTAAACTTATTTACTTTACAGTGAAGTTCAATCTGTTTCTGCCCTAAAAATCTTTTGTTAGTTTCCATTATCTCGTTATTAATATTATTATTTTTTCAGAAAAGCATTCTCTTTGAGGATGCCACAGATATTCCTCAGAAGAACTTAGACTTGCTGAAAGAATCGTTTGAGGTGTCTGAGAAATTATTGCAGAAGGAGTGGATTGCGGGGGATCACCTCACTATAGCAGATTTCAGCTTTGTAACTTCATTGACATCTTGGACTGTGTTCATTCCACTATCAGAAAAGGAGTACCCCAAACTTGCTGCTTGGCGAAAAAGAATGGAGAGCTTGCCCTACTATTATGTCTATCAGCAGAGTCTGGATAAATACGTCGAACTGATGAAGGATAAAGTGCCTAAATGAGCGAGGATATTCGGTTGGCATTGACTTCTTGTAATTATATTGAGAAATGGATGAATAAAAGTCTACAAAGTAACTTACAATACTTTTAATTGAAAAACCTCCACACTGCGAAAGAACCAGATACGCAAATCATGTTGAATATACAAAGGTTATGTGTAATTTTGGTCATGATATAAGTATATTCGAAGTAATCGAAAGTGTGCGCTCTTAAAGTTGCGGCACTCTCAAAGGCCAAAGAAACCAATACACAGAAATGAACCGGCAGTAAACTAGTCCATGTGGAATTCAGACTTTGCGGTTCGTATTGTATAATTTTTGCTAACCGAGTTTCATGATTGACGGAAGAGTTACAAAACTAAATTTGAAGTCATGTTACGGTGACGAATAGAAATCGGGGAAGGTTATCGTCGTTATGTTCAGTTTAGGAACTGATCTCGATTTGAGTGTTGAAATTCGATATTGGAGCAGTTATAATTACTTAAAAGTTTTATCTGTTCAAAATGTAGTGTCCTTGTACAACTACTGATAATAATAACGAGTGTGATAACCACGCAGACTTTTTCCAGTGTAGTGACACCAAAAGTTTCAAACTATTTTAAACAAATAGTTACAATATTTTTTCATTAGACACAAACTTCAGGTTTCCAACTTCAAAACTGACAATCTTTGAACACATATTTTCCCCCTTGTGGATGGAAATTCACAATTCCCTTTCTCGATGTTTATTTACGCTACAAGAATAACAATAACCTACCTGCATATTTCGAATTTCTAGGTTTAGTAGCTTCGGCTGTTCGTTAATATAAGAATTTTTAAATATGCAGGTAGGTTCTTTGTATAGCGTAAATAAGCACCAAGAAAGATACTCAGGAATTTTCACATCGAAAGGGGAAAAATAGGGGTGAAAAACCAAAATTCTACGCATCGAAGCAGCAGGCAACATTATAATTCTACTACACTGGATTAGAAAATCACTTTTGATCTAGTTTAGGGTTATCATCACCTTATGTGATTTGGTGTGAAGTGTCTTTAAAAACAGTTCAAATCAAATTGGGTAGTGCTCTGAACACTGTTGATACTTCTATAACAGTTATCACATAAAACACATTTTGGTGGCTATCGTGTAATTCTTTCCATAGGAGTTGGAACAAAATGGCTCCTAAATTATATTGGATTCTAGCCTGCCCTCCCTCTAGAGCCGTTGTTTTTTGTGCGAAGCAGTTGGGAATTGAATTGGATCTTATAGAAGTTGATATATTCAAGAATGAACAATATAAACCTGAATTTTTGAAGGTAAGAAAAGCAACATTTTAAAACGAATTGGTTTTGAATATCTGACAACATTTCAAGCCTTCAAATTATATTGGTTTCTAATTCGTTTGTACCAAAAAGTAATGGTAACAAATTGTCTTAATATTAGATTTCATACTCTTAATTTGAGAAGGAATCAGTTTGCGTTCAGAAAAGACAATTTTGACGGGCTACATTTCTGTTTTCGCTGCAAACCCTACATTAAAAAACTATCAAAATATTGGTAAAATGTCTATCTTAAATTTTGTGGAAGGCTAAAAGATGAAAAAACCTCTCAAAAATCAATTGGATGATGATTATAAATTGCAGTGATCTAATATAAAATTAGGCCATAGATTGCTTGTCTTAAGTATATGGTCAGCTGTATATGAACACTGTCATACAGTGATATTTTTTCTGCTGAGAGCTATCTGACTTGTCAATTTCTTCCAGGACTCTCGAAAACAGTTCAGCTTCAAATACTTTTTGCGTGTTTTCCCATGCCACCCATTCCAAGAATCTTGCTCACGATATTAGTTGTCATACAGTGGTGTTTATCCTGAGAGCTGTCTGACTTGTTCATTTCTTCTAAAACTCTGTAAAACAGTTCAGCTACAAAGACTTTTTGCGTTTTTTTCCATGTTTTATGCCACCCATTCTAACAATCTCGTTCTCGATACTACTCTGTACAGGTTTTTTCCTGGACGTATGTCATATTTTAAATTGAATATGGCCATTCACTGATTTGATAAAATTTTGCGAAAGGATAAAAAAGCTGTATTTGGTTATTAGGAACACAACTGTTTACTTTCAGATAAATCCGCTGCATACAGTTCCTGTTTTAGATGACGATGGATTCATTATCACTGATAGCCATGCCATCATGCCATATTTGGTTTCAAAATATCGCAGAAGAAATTCTTTGTACCCAGAAGATATAAAGAAACGTGCTATGGTGGACCAAAGATTACATTTTGATAGTGGAACTTTATTTGCAAACCATATTAGAGTCTGTGTGAGTAAAATATATCAAAGGCGTTACATATTTATATTTTCGAAGGAATTTATATTTATACATTTTTCAAAATTATGTAGCGTGTTTTCAAATATGATAATGATTTAAGAAACATACTTTGTCAGTAAAGAGAATGAGTTTCTTTCTCGATTAGTATCGAACGTCCGTATTGGTTACATTTATAGATCATAGAAGTTACATTTTTAATGCCCAGATGTTGGAAATAACTTTTCTTTTTTTGTATATGCATAAGCATCCGACCGATAAAATATTTCAAAGAATCATATATAAAACACAGTGAATGTAAGTACATTTTTATGGAAAATACAGTTAAAGGGAGTGTACTCATAAAAAGAACAACAAAATTTGGAATTTCATTTTAATTTCAATTCTAACACTGATAACTAAATCAAAACTAATACAAAAATGTGAACGTTGATGATTTTCAACCCCCAAACCATCAATATCTGTTCCAAAGTCCACTTACAATCCTGGAAAAGCCTTTTACGACAGCCATAATGGCATTATATGGAAATTTCAATTGATTAGATGATATCAGGGTTGTCGAGTGTTCAAGGTGAAAGGTTTCCACTGAAATGACCATAGCATTTGCTGACTTAATCGGGGATCGTTTTTTTTCTTTTGAGACATGTTGTCTCATAACATGTTGACTGACAACATGCCTATGTCGTATCATCACGTATCGTCTCGTGACATGCTCATATCGTTTCATGACATATCGTCTCATGACATGTCATACCCATGTCGTTCCCTAACATGTCGTCTCATGACATGTTGCCCCACGACATACCCATGTCGGCTTATGACATGTCGTCTCATTACATGTTCATGTAGTTTCATGACATGTCGTGTGCCAACATGCCTATGTCGACATGTCGTCTTCTGACATGTGGTCTCGTGACATGTCTATGTTGTTTCATGACATGTCGTTCCATGATACCTATTTTCATGTTGTCTCATGTCATGTACATGTCCCATATCATGTCGTCTCGTGGCATGTCTATGTCATCTCATACTATGTCGTCTCATGACATGTTGTCTCATGACATTTTCTCTGACAATATGCCTAAGTCGTATCATTACATGTCGTCACATGACATCGTCTCATGACATGTCTATGACATTTTATGACATATCGTCCTATGATACTTGTGTATTGTGTGTATATTGTGTACATGTTGTCTCTTGTCATGAACATGTCGCCCCATATCATGTAATATCGTGACATGTTCATGTCGTCATATAACATGTCGTCTCATGACATGTTGTCCCATGTCGACTCATAACAAATCGTCTCATGATACGTTCATGTAGATTCATGACATGTCGGGTGACAACATGCCTATGTCGTATCATCACATGTCGTCACATGACATCGTCTCATGACATGTCTAAGTCTTTTCATGACATGTCTTTCCATGATACTTATGTCCATGTTGTCTTATGTCATGAACATATCGTCCCATATCATGTCGTCTCGTGACATGTTCATGTCGTCTTATAATATGTCGTCTCATGATATGTTGTCCCATGACATGCCCATGTCGACTCATAACATGTCGTCTCATGACGTGTTCATGTTATTTCAAGACATGTCGTCCCATGACATGCCCATTTTGTCCCATAACATGTCGCCTCATGACATGTTCATGTTTCATGACATGTCCATCTCGTCCCATGACATGTCGTCTCACGACATGCCAGTGTCGTCTCACGACATGTCAGTGTCGTCTCACGACATGTCGTCTCACGGCTTTTCATCTGAATGTAAATAATGATTACTGCTCATACACATGTACATTGTTTCATAGGTTCGGTTTAATCATACGCGAAATGATGAGTGAATGAGATATATGTCATTGCAGATTCCTCTTCTTTACAAAGGAGCCAAGACCATACCTGAAGACATCCTTACAGCTTTAACCGAAGCTTATTGTGTTCTTGAAGGATTCCTTCTGGATAGTAAATATGTCGCTGGTGACGATTTGACTATTGCAGATTTAAGCATTTGGACGACAATTACGAACTGCTCTGGATATCACTCTGTTGAAACAAATAAGTATCCAAACATCACGTCTTGGTTGAAACGAATGGAGGCAACACCTTTTAATGATCTAAATAAAGCTGCTGGTGATTCTGTTCGGGACTTAATCAAATCTTTGTTGTCTTAGGTAGTGTATTTCAGAAATGTGGTGTGGTATTCAGAAATAATGCATGCAAGAAAATGCCCGTAACAAACATGACACTATTTTTTTCTTACAAACAGCATACAATGTTTTTTACTCAATGGATATTGGCTAGTTAACAGTGCTTGAACTTGTTTGATCATATACTTTTCAGATGTTTTGTGTAAATTTGTTTCAATAAAACATTACAAGCAATGCATGTGAGTTTTTCTTAAAATATTCAACATATTCTGGACATATTTTGGAGAATGTTGTAAAAGCTTCTTTAGTAGTAATTAAATCGACGGAATATCAAAACTTTATGTGTGTTTGTGAGTACATGCAGTATTTGGAATTTCTCATCTTCAGCGGCGGCTCGTCAGAGGAGGCTTAGCCTCCCCATACAATTTGAGGCTATTCATCGCAATAAATTAAAAGATATCGACAAATAATTATGTTTTCCTTTAAATGATTAGGTATCATTACTTCACCATTAATTTTCAATATGAATATATAATATGCCCAAAAAAACACTATCACTCACTAGTTAGTACGTACCACACTGTATCCTGCATCAACAAAACTCAATCGCACCGCCCATGAACGAATAACGAATAAACTATCAACCCGAAATAATAAATGCCATACGCTGCAAGGTAGCCAAGCCTCCAACCGCTTTAAAGAACACAGGCTCCACGAGACCTATCCAATCCAATCAATGATTTTAATCAGTAGAGGAAACAGACAACCACTACAAAATGTATTCAATATATTTGATATTGTGGTATATCTATACACTTGTAAATTAATCCTCATGCCACGATTCAGTAACTTTTTGTAAAGCCTGTACCTTATCGTATAATAAACTGGTATAAAATAATCAAAATGGGATTAGATATTATATAATTATATAGTGTAATTTTTGAGCTGAGATGGAATTCTTGAGAAAAAATACATTTTTCAGTGATTTTTCTATAAATAATCAAAATGAGTATAAAAAGATAAACGATTATCCACCTTGACTGAGTATTTGAATTCACTCACGAACTCTGTATCATCACTTGCAATTTGTAATCTTATGTTGCGTCTGTTTGGAAGTGATTGACAATGAATCAATTAAAAATGAAAGGAGAAGAATAAAAATGAATAGCTGAGAAAAAACTATTATACTAAGCAAAAAACTTGAAATGAAATAATAGTAAAATAAAATACAAGTAAAAATGGAACAAATTGAACAAAAAGTACCTAAATAAAATTAAGTTAATTCACGACGTTTTGATTATTAGTATCACAATCGTCTTCAACGAAGACATTTTTTTTTGTTCAATTTGTTCCATTTTCACTTGTATTTTATTTCACTATTGATTCATTTTAGGTTTTTCGCTTAGTATAATTGTTTTTTTTTCTCAGCTATTCATATTTACTCTTCTTCTTTAATTTTTAAATAATTCTTTTATAGTTCCTTCAGGGATTTCAAATCATTTTATATAAATCAGACAATGGAAGTCCGGATTAATGAAATTCATTATATTGTGTCTGTTGATGAGGGATAGCTTATAACCAGTTGATAGGATCATATATTTTGTTTGGGAGGTGTTAAGTTTGAGTTTATTCCGATTGATGTTCTTGTAAACATTTTTCAGTTCATTATTCACTTGATTAGCTACTGTTTCTATATTAGGTAGATTAAAAATAGTATAGGTCTCAAGACACTTCCCTGAGGTACCCCGAAAACGACCTCGCATGATAATGACACTGATTACCTGCTCACGATGTTATAGTCAGTCAGCCGTGACCAAACATCAGTTCTCCTAATACCACTACTTTGCAGTTTATTTAGTGTGGCGATCAATTGTTTTTTTTTTTTGAGATCTAAAAATACGGCTATAATATAATGTCCCTCATCTATCGATTCTTTCCATTTTGCTGAAAAACATTTTAGGACATATTTGACAGCAGAATCATTGATATTACTATAAGAGACTCAGTTATAAACATTTTGATCATTTAATGTAATGTGCTAGATTGTTTCCAGTTTGTTTGTTATGGAGTTTAACGGATTATATTGTGTAGTGGTTCAAAGGTTGTCGACTCAAATATAACAGATATGAGCGATTCAATGAAGTTACACATTTTGGTGTGATTGTCTAATAGTCATCACCGAGAAATGGCTCCAAAATTGTATTGGATTCTAGCTAGCCCCCCCGCAAGGGCAGTGGTTTTTTGTGCTAGGCAATTGGGAATTGAACTAGATTTAATAGAAGTGGATATACTGAAGAAGGAGCAATACAAACCTGAATTTCTGAAGGTAAACAAATTGTAGGGATTTAATGAAAATTTGTTGATTTGAGTTTGATAAAAAAAGAAGTGTCTCAGTTCACAATTTAAATCTATTAACAAAAATATTGCCTGAAGGTAATTTGTGCCAGGATTCAGTTTATTTTAACCCTTCACATTAGAAAATGAAAAAAAAATCAATAAAACATTGAAATATAAGTGTAACTTTGGGATAAACTAACGATTTTATGCCGCAAAATTGCTGTTTCGAAAACATGGTTTAATTTAAAGAAAACAAAAACAAACTGAAACTGATAAGCAACTAAAATAGTTGAAAAAAAAATCACCAATATGTTTTTGCTATTAGAATGATCTTTTAATCGAACCACCAGTGTTCTTTGGATATTTATCATTGCAAAAAACAAGGCATCGATTTGGAAGGTGTCTGAAAGAATTAAATTTTTTTGCCAGGTTGCCAGGTTGCTTTTAGTAAAATCAAATAATTATACAGTTTTGACAATAATCTAATCTTTGACAAAAATACGTCGTCTCATTTTCATCTTCCAAGTGAGTTGAAAGCAATGTTTTTGCAAGAAAATTCAACATCTGATGAACAAATTGAAAAACCGAGAAATCAGACAGTATCATAGTTTTGTGACACATTAATGTTGCTTTCAATTGAAAGCTAAAAGAAATAATTTTAATTTCACATGAATACGAGAAATTGGTCAAATTAGGCATATAATACGAGTAGTTCGTTGTTCACAGTTGGTGCCTGAGGGAGCAGATGTCTGTCAACCCCAGCAAAACTGTGTTGATCCCCTTCACCAAGAGAAGAAAATTAGACGATCTAACGCTACTTTCCCTCAATGGTGTGGTCATTCCATTTGGAACGGAGGTGAAATATCTTGGCATTGTCCGTGATA